>JABVXU010000351.1:0-58718 GCA_013365365.1 Cruorifilaria tuberocauda
CTTACAGATAATATGTCTATCATTGAACGTTTATTCGTAACTACAACATAAAAATCATCGGCAATATTCATCAATATTTTCGGCTATCAATTTGAATTCATATTTTATGTTTGATTGATTAGCTGCATACTGGATTGCTTCTGCTAATTACCTTATTTAATTAAAGTATTTAATGAATTCTTATATCTTTTATTGTACTTGCTCTAAAATACACGTATATGCTCTTTATTTTTTATCATATATGCTCTAAAGCGTTGTAAAAATTATTTTGATTTTTTTTATCAATACTTCATCTTTGAGGATAAACATCAAAAAAAAGAATTGAATCGAATTTTATGCTGAATTTCAAGTTGAAACTTTCTAGGAAAGGATGGAATTAACTAATGATAATGTAATCAGGAATGATACAGGTGTTACAGCAATGACTTCATCATCATCAATTCCCGATATGACAAAAGAATTGTCAACACTTGAACCAAATTGCTATATCATTGATACGAAGCATCTGCTTGAACGTTTATGGCTTGTAACAATTCTTGGCTCAACACTTAGCACTATCAGTATTGTTGAAAATACTTTTCTATTTTTAATTTTTATCACCAGTAAGCAACATCGTCGCAGTCATTCGTTGTATTTATTACTTCTTGCACTAACTGATATATTCATTAGTTTAACTTATATACTTATAATGTCTGTTAAAGTACTTTATGAATACAATGAATGGCTTTTCATGAAAAAAATTTGGTAAGTTTTTATCTTAACTTTTTTTTCTTTTAAAAGGACGAAAATTTTTTGCAAAAAAAGTTATCAATCATTTTGAAATCTCTTCTTAGTTCTTCTCCAAAACAGAGAGAGGAAGAGAAAGGAAGAGAGAAGAACGAATTTATAAATGGTAAGATGATTTTTAATTTAGGATGACATATGTGATACCAATGATGACAATGTCGCATGTTGCCATAACCGCCTCATCATTTCTTATCGTATTCGCTACTGTAGAAAGATTCTGTATTACCGTATCAAGTCATTATGTTGAATTTTTGCAAAATAATCGTTGCTATATTGCTTTGATAGCTGTAATAATTGGTGTAGTTACTAAGGGAACATTAATACTTGAACTTAAGGTTGAAATTAACTTTAATTTTTTCCTTTTAATATTCATGAAAAAATATTATTCATATTGAAATTTTAATGGATCGTTTATCAAATGAAAGATAGTTTAGAAGGACAATTATAGATTAGAAAGTGGAAATGGAAAATCAGATTTTTAGGGTAAAATAATTTGTTTTTCAATTGCGCTGCCTAATTGTCTCATTTTTTTTATTAGCTATTTTTGATTATTGCAAAATTTAACTTCTTCGCTTTAACTCATAAATAATAATGATCGGAAGTCATATAAATATATGAATAATTTCTTCAGCTATGCTTATTCAATAAATTGGGCATGTGAACTTATTTTCATGCTATCATAATTTATCATTTATCATTTCATTTTTTCAGACAATTAAAGATTTGAGATGTATTGGTACACTTAATGAATATCGATTAGAGATAACAGCATTGGTAATTCACAATGAACATTACAAATTATTCCGTTTTTGGTTCCGTAATATTGTTACGATTCTATTTCCGTTTTTCACATTAATGTTCCTGAATGCTCGAATTGTCAATGAGCTCAGGAAAAGTTTTCTTGCAGAAAAACAGAATATGGAATCAACACATGCTAATGCGAAAGAGCAAAAAGTTTGTTCTAATTTTCTAATTTATATCAAATTTCCAAAAGAAAAAAAAAATTGATATAATATGACGTAAACCTCAAAAAATATCCTAATAATAACTCATGTTAAATTAATTTTTAAGGATCTCTGTTGCGTAACTGTTTTTTCATCAGTGAAATGTGGCGGCTTTTTAAGGATGCATTTCAGCTCTAAATTTTTTTCAAGCTAATAGGATGTATTTTCAGTTGTGTTATAGGCAAGATTGAATTGACAGAGAGCGAACAGAGGGAATTAATAGAGAGTGAACAAAGAGATCGCATCATTCTTATTACTGATACTTAAAGTAAATAGAATTTGTAATCTCTCAGATTTATTATTGATATCAGAAAATGTATTAGGCTAGAATTCGAGCAGCTACACGAACATTAATGCTTGTTGTGTGTACTTATCTGCTAGCAAATATGCTCAATGTTATTATAACAATTTGGGAGCATACTGATTCCACATCACTCTTCAGCAGGTAAAATTAATTAATAGTTCAAAGTGTAAAATGAAAACGAAACGTTTTTTGGGAATTTAATTTAAATTTCATAATTTCATACTTATTAAACTGTATTAATCTCCGGAGGAAATCTATGAAATAATATTGTTTTGCATAATATTCATCTTTTTCATTTAAATAACGATATTTCCTACTTATCATTAAATTCTTTTCGTTTTAGCTAATTTAAAATTATTGGTTATGGTTATGGTCGAAGATCAATCTTATAATTAAATAATTAAGCGATTTTAATGAACAAACCATTGAAATTTGTTATTTTCAGCTTCTTGGACTTCTATATCTTCAGTGTTGATACAGTATCATTATTAACTATTGTAGCGTGTGCTTTACGTTTACCTATCTATGCAAGTTGTCAACCAGCCCTTCGTGCCGAAATGATCCATTTTGCAAAAGGATTTTGTAAAAGGCGAAGAAGACATGTAAATGTTGAACTTAATGAAACACCACTTATCAATCGTAATGGTACCATGCATGAAACAACCTTCAATGAATAAAAACAGAAATAGAAAAGAGCTGAAATGATAAGCTCAAATATGTATTTTTAAATTAGCAATTAACCTTTGACTTTCTAATTAATTGAAGTTGGAAGTTTTCTCCCGTCAAATAAAACTGATTTGAAAAAATGCATCATTCCATTGCTGTGCCATCTATTTTATTTCATTTTTTTTCATCTACAGCCCATATTAATTACACGTAAGACGCTCATATATTATTACGGTAAATTAGAGTATCTACTTATCATGAATAAAAAAAATTTTCAGATAAAATTATCTCAAATTAATAACTATATAAACGAATAATGTGCTCTTATATCATTTTCTTAACTCTTTTAAAAAAAAATTTATCTTCTTCCTATATTACAAAATAAATGACAAATCAAACTACTAGCATTATTTATAGCATTAGGTAAACTTATCTTCAGATAATTTTTAGTTTATTTTAAAGCTCATATCATGAAATTTCGATTAACTATGATGAACTTTTCATACTGCCATAATAATATGATGATAATGATAGCAAATAATAATCTCTGCTAAAGATGGAAAAATGTTGAGAAACTCTATTTCGTACAAATTAAAATTTCGCTATTTGCTAATAAAATCTTTTACACAAGATGATAAATACTAGTTTTACTGAATTCTGATAATGCAATTAATCAATTTTGAGTGCTTACAGTTGCTGTCATACAAATGCTTATCTAAGCTCAAAACGAGAAAATATAAAATGAATCGCTTTATCAATAATTTGCTTCAACCGATAATACTCAATAATCAGTTCCTGAATCTTAAATTTTAAATATCATTTAAATGCTATGATAATATCAGTTAAAAAATCCTCATAATAAGTGAACTAGAGAAAACACTACACATCTCAACTGCTTATTCTCAAATTCAATTTCACTTAGAACTTTTAGCTTTATCTACGCGACATTGGCAGCATAGTTAAGCAGGAAAAAAACAGAAAAAAAGTGATATTGATAGGTTCATTAAATTAATTGGTGTTTGAATTTGAGCTTGAAATGCATTATCACGAATGACTGGAACTTCTGCTTTCAGAAGTTTAATTTATTGCAAGCACTTTAAACTTGATGTGTTCAAAGTGAGCATCATAAACTGAAGTAAGAAAGAAAATTTCATGAAATTAAACCATACAGAAGCATTTACTAGTAGTAATAATATGGATCCTTTCTTAATTTTGTTTCAAACTTAATTGTTGCATTCCGGATCCGGTTTAAATCCTTTCGGAAATCACATCAATAGCGAGTAATTTTATTTGTTTATCTTTTTTTACTTCGTTTTTTATTTTCAAAAGTCAATCTTTGAGAAACGTTGGTGTAAGTTGCATTTTTGTGCTGAGACTTTCAAGAATGTAACCTCAGTATAATAAATCTTACGTTTAAATAAATGAACTAATTTGCTAATGTTGATTATTTAAAAAAAAATTGAAGAACTTTTAAATTTTTTAAAATCATTTTTTACTGAATGTAAAATAAACAGATAATTCATCATCATAGAAAAAAACAAATGCTATGGAAATTATTTACAAATATTCTTATAGATTTTTATTACGAGGAAACAATTCTCGGTGCGCCCACCTGTAGAATTATCTGTAGAACAGAATAAATTAATAAAGTTGAAAATATTCAATGCATGATTTGATATCAATGGGAAAACTATCGCAGTAAAAAGAAAAGATTGTTATTTAAATGATGCCTTTTTCAAATCTGAATAAAATATTCATATCAAAAAGCAAAAAAAAAAGGTTATGATTATCAATTTATCAAATTTCGTTGCGAAAATAATTTTATATATTTTATCGAAAATAATAATAATCATTTTTCTATTCATATAATGCAAAATGTAATAATTTATTTGTGATATAAATTGTTATAAATATTCTTATTTGATACATTAAGTAATTCATCAGATATCATTATTGTTAAGAAATATCATTATTGAATTTTTTTTAAAAAGCAAACAATAAAATTATTGTTTAATAAAACTTGTTTTTCTATTATTTTACCTATTTTTATTTTTTAAGTTCTAAAAAGTTGAATTTAAGTTCTAATATTCTTATTAGCATTATTAAACTTCATTTCTAACTAAACGTTTAGAATAATGAAGATGTGATTGAAGAAAAAACAAAGCAAAAAGAGAAAAATCAAGCAGAGATAATGATAAGAACAATTGTGGCAATTATCGTACGATTGATGAACCATATTTGAATGAATTCAATTTATTCACGACATATATAAATATTAAAATTTTTTGAATTCATTGATAGCAAAATTTATTGCTAGAAAAATTCATTTTATGATTCAAAGAACGGAAAGTTTTAAGAAGTTGTAACTACTTCGGCCAGTGCAATAAGATAAAGAAACTGATTTCCAATACTAGGTTTTCTGATTTTTAAGCTTTAATAATGGAATTAAGATTATTATTTACGGTTTAAAGAACCGATAAAATATACTTACTCTCAATTTTAAATTTAATCGGTGAAGAAAACAAAGACTTCATGATAAAGA
Source organism: Cruorifilaria tuberocauda (assembly GCA_013365365.1). Taxonomy (NCBI): domain Eukaryota; kingdom Metazoa; phylum Nematoda; class Chromadorea; order Rhabditida; family Onchocercidae; genus Cruorifilaria; species Cruorifilaria tuberocauda. The sequence goes on from JABVXU010000351.1 coordinate 5,303, forward strand.
AGAATATAGTTGTGTGTTGTTTTCGGATATGGTAGCTCATGGATACGGTATTTCTTAACTATTCCAATGACGCCATGAATGAATGATTGAATAAGTTATATAATAAAGCTCAAACTTTTATTTGTAAATAATTTTGAGTGTTTTTTCTCTGGCAGAAAGTTCTATAGAATTTTCAAGAAAGAAAAGGAAAAATGAAAGTGTTTCCTAACTTTTTTTTGGTAATTTAAAATGTTTTACTTTTACTTTTCCTTCTTTCTTAAAAATTTTTCCTAATTTTTTAAAATAAAAACAGCTTTCATTTCCTATAGAATAAATCTGTTTATCGAAATAAGTCTAGTAATAATTGACTACTTCAAAAAGTTTGAAGTGCTGCATAAATTTTTTGAAGTAAATTTCTTGCTGATAAATTAAGTCGACTTGAAATGACAGATAGGATTTCAGAGGTTTTTATGTGAGCGGTATCAAAAAAATTCATAGGGGGTGTTCAATCTTCATGGAATGTTAAAGTTTAAAAAATTTACGGAAAGTTTTAAATTGTAGGATGAAACTACTACGGTATGTATAGAAGAATCAATAATCAATGAAAAGAAATGAAAAACGATATGGAATTTATGGAAAATAGTTATGAAAAGTTATGAAAAAAAAATTGTGAAAAAACTAACAGAAATAAAAAGGAAATGAAAAATTGGTACTGAAAGTAGGCGAAGAACTGATATTAAAATAAATTGAAAGTAAGATGAATACAAAAATAAAATCAAATGTATGCAATAAAAAGATAACGATCATTAATTAAGGGAACAAAATTTCCACGGAAAAACGGTATCGGTGAATAATCTGAGAGCAGTTTGGCAACTCTCAGATTATTTTCCGAGACTACTGTTACGAGAATTAATTTAGCGAGAGCTTATACTGATACATACGAATTCTTTTGCAGAGGTTAGCTTGAGTTTGTTTCTTCACCTTACGGAATTTTTATCGGTAATCTGTCGATACTGTATTGCTTGATATCGGAATATTTGATGATCATTTACTTGGAGCACACAATGTAAAATAAAGTAGGATTAAAATGTGCCGAGTAAAAATGATTGAAATGTGAATATTTACCAGCGATTAGATTTATACTTTATGCTAATTTACTTTTCCTTTACAAAGAAACTGAGTGATTTTTTAGAATTATTATTGATTCAGCTAAAGATGATCTCTTTTATGAACAATCAGAAAAAGAATTATTGAGTGAGGAGCTTTGAGGAGTAAAATGTGTACCAAAATATCTATCAAACATTTCTTAAATCGCTCATACAAAGTTTAATTACTTAAGGAAATACAAGTTTTGATATGAATATAATTCTTTGATTGTGTATAATTTTTTAAAGGAAATTTAAATAAAATTCACATTAAAATTCGAAATAGGGTAGGAAAATTATTATAAAAGTGGTAATAATAAACTATAAATATCATTTGATTATTTTATTTTATTGCAAAAAGGTTGATCAGTTGCAATTGCCAATTTAATTCCATGTTTAAGCGTTTCATTTGATAATAGTATTTCCGGTAGAAATTTCAATCAATATTTGCTAACTTGCTAATTTCTGTAATACGAATACAAAAACCTATTTATCATGCATTTTTCTTTACCCTTTTCTTTTACGACAAAAGCTTTCGATAAACAAATGATGAAGAGATCCACGCCCTAATTTTTTTATCTTTTTTTAAATCAAACGATTTCATAAATACCGTAAGTGCAAATAATACATTGACAAATTAAGTGTCTTTTTTGGTTGTCTCAGAATGAAGAGTCGTCTTGCATAATTGTTAGAAATCTTGTAACCGGAATTGAGCTTTCCTTGGTGAGACAAAGTTCGTTTGAATTTTAGATCGATAAAAAATAAATGAAATGCTACGAATTCTTCTCGAAGTAGCGCATTTCATAGCGAAAGCAATTCTATCAACAGAGATAATTATGTCTATATTAATCATACAGTGTTATTCACCTAAAAAACGTACCGTTATCGTTTATAATTAAAAGCTCACACCTGTCTCTGAATCTAATTTACAATATTGCATCGATCTTCCATAAGTTTCCCCAATCACTTCTGATATTATAATCTCTTACAGCCGTGGATATTCATCAAAATAAGAGAGAACAAAATAAAAGATACAAATTAGTACCACAAGCTCGAAGAGAAGCTGCAAGTTAATTTTAATGCTTTATTCTTTTTCGAAACTTTCCCATCTCATATCTAATAACTGTCGAGGAGTCGGAGAAAAGATTAAATTATATCCGATGTAGATCCCCATCATTATACCTTAACATTTCCCCACACCATGCCAACGATGTTATCCATGAGCTACCGGTCAAAGTTCAATCCATCTTCCACATCCCTTCTTTCTTTCTGTCTTCACGTCAATGATCTGTCTTGGCCCATCCCCGCCTACAGATCATATCCTCTTACTATCATTTCAAATACAAACGCTTGTACCGGCTGCTCCTTCAGATTATTCTCCCCCCGCCAGGCTTCTATTAGTTTTTTGTTGACCAAATCGAATTCCCAATAAATTCCCTTTCTATCAAAAGGATCTTTTATCTGTGCCTATAGTCTCAGTGATAGTTATAATCCAGTAAAGACTTCAAACGAAACTCGAACTCCACAACGAAAACTAACTACTGTAAAAAGTTTTTTATTTTCCTTTTTCATGAGAAAAAAGTTTTCCTAAAAATTTTTCTCATTTGAAAATTGAATTAGAAGTAGAATTTTTGGGCACTAATGTCTTTCATTTAACAGTTTTATTTCAGAGTAATCTGAATTGATTTTCCCTTTTCCTGAAGGGTAACTTTTTTCAATTTTCAATTAACAGTTTTTAAATTGCTTTTTGCAATTCTAGCTCTTCAATTCAAAGAAATGCGTAGAAGGTTAAAGGAAAATTTGAAAGCTGAAAAGCTCAATGTTAATAATATTGTAAGTGTTTTTTATTAGTTTTTGATCTAAAATATTCTGTGATAAATAATTATAGAAAAATAGAAAAAGTTTTCAAAAGAAGGAAATTCTCATAGAACGAGTAAATGTGAAAATGTTTTCATTTATTCTAACTTTTGAAGTAAAGAATTGAAAAATAAATTACAGGGAAAAGAGCAAGTGAATTTCAAACAAATACTTCCATCAACACAACAATTATCACAGGTATTTTCAATACTTACCTTATAAATTTATTTAACTTAAGAACTCAGAAGCAAACAAATTATTTTCTATTTTCTGGTTCAAATTCGAAACGAACAATAAAGTTCTACTTCTCTGAGAAGCATCTTTCCTTTGACAAACGGATAAAGCAATATTAGAAGAAATCAAACCTTGCCATTTTTCTTTCCTGTATCACCTTGGCCAATCACTATGGGTACAGGGAAAGTGATAAGTTGAACCTGGAGGATAAACATGATTCAGGGCAGATACACAGAGATAAGAGAATCAAGCTTAAAAGAGATAATAGTTACTATATATCAAAGTGAAATAAGGTCAAACTGAAAGTTATATGATTCTACTGATTTGTTATTACACAAAAAGTAACAAAATGATGTATGAAAGTAAAATGAAGCGTTGTTTAGAAGGACAGAAGTGAAAATAGATTTGATAAGCGTGATAATTTGGATAACTTAAGATTCGGTTTTATCAATCATAGATCTTTCAGTAAAGAAATATTATCAATCGATTACAAAGCATTAGGTGGTTAGAGGGTGAAACTTGCAGTGATCATATTGCACAAAGATCGATTTTTTAAAATCAATTTCAAAACTCATCAATTCTTAAATTACGCACAATTTCAGGATCAAAGTCCGATAAACGTAAAAATGGTATATTACAAGTATTTTCGTATTGAATTTCCTCGCGAGAAATATAAATGGTTTACTGAACTTTTCTAGCTTTCTAATTTCCGTTTAAAATTCAAAAAACGAGTGTTTATCATTTTAATTTTGAACGAAATTGGAAAACAATTGAAGTAAATTAACAAACAAAAGTAGAAAATTATTGGAAACAAAAAAGTGAGGTAAAACGGATATTTTTCAAATTCATTTATTTCAAAAACAAAAATTTAAATTATCAAGAAGATAAAATATTCAGGGAAAAGATGAATCCATGATAGCAGTTCAGAAAGAAAATGAGAAAATGAGGAATGACGATGAAGTGAATACTAAAGTAAATGGCCAAATATTAATGGAATCTGAGCAGAAGCCAAAGGTGGATGATTCAACGTGGAAATCTAATCAATTTAACACAAAGGAATCTTTTAGCTATGCTAATATGAGGGAATCATTGAAGTATGGCAATTTGGAGCAAAAACACATCAAAAATTCTGAATCCTTTTCTACTCCCCCACCGGTAGCCGTAAAAAAATCTGATGAATTATTGTTGATCAAAAATATCCAGCAAATGCTTGATGTGGAGCCTACACCCAGTGACCGCGATTCTACTCAAATGTCTGAGAAGCAACAAAAATCAATAGATCTTCCGGAAATTTCATTAGAGAAACTTGAAAATTACAAGGCGAGAAAAGATGATTCCGAAGAAAACGAGTCAACATCTGAAGCACTCAAATCAAAAACTGATGATGAAGAAAGCAGCTTTTTGTAAATATTTTCAATTGTTACACTGAAAAATACCATTGACGGAATGAACTCAATTATTCAAGTACTTAATTATTTTCATTTTTAAATACAATACAGCTTATATTAAAAGTGCATTTTGAACAAATAACTTCCTCATATAATCCAGACTTTCATCACTCCATTACTCAATTACTTGAATACTCAAATACTCGAATACTCAAGCGCTCAACTACTCAATTACTTACTCAAGCCCTCCATTGCTCCAATTTTTTTAAAATATAGCTTGTATTAAACCTGCGCCTTAAACAAATAACTCTCTCACATGATTCAGACTTTAATTACTTCATTACTCAAATACTCAAGTACTCAATTTCTAAATATTCATGCACTCAAATGTTTATACTCAATTACTGATTTGCTCAATTAGTCAAATACCCAACTCACAACTATTAAAATGCTCAAGTACTCCGTTACTCAATTCATTATTCCCTTATTTTTTCAGTAATATAAACATTTCTCTCATTACAATTTGTTTTATGACTGAAAGTTTCAAACTTGGAAAATTTCATTTCATGAAAAATAATAGCGCTTTTTCTTTCTTTAAAATTCCTTTAAAGAATTTCAAAGAGACTATTCCTCGAGAAGTACCGGAAAATACATTGATCACAAGAGCAAGAGAGAAATCTAAAAGTCCCAAATCTCATTTTACAATTTCACTCACTAATGAAGGAAAGTAAGAAAAAAGCAAAGGAAAGAAAAAAACTATCCTCAAACGGAAAACAAATTTTTTAAACGAACTTTCTCATAATTAAAATTATATTCTTTGAATGTCCCATTCGCTAACAGAAAGTGTTAAACATATTTTCTCGTATAAAACAATCTTTTTCATCCTTCTAATTGATGAGAATCGATAGATTCGTTAGAAATCAACAAAAAGAAAGCAAAACATTTCAGAATAAATTAATTTTGGTTACAAAAATTTTTCAAAAATATGCAAATTTTAGATGAAATTATATAAACTGCGAAAATTACAACGCAGTTCATTTCCAACGATAGCGAAAATAGGTTTGGTTTAATGCTTTTCAAGTTTTTTTACTCTGAGCGATTAGAGGGTCAATGGTGACATTTAACATAAAATCTTGGTTCAAAATCCTAAGTTGCCAACCTAAGTTAAATTTCTAAATTTAAATTTATTCGTATTTCATCACATGTAATGGAAATAGAATTGGTATTATATCTTCAATTTAACGAAACCTTTTCATAGTTCTTATTTCACCTGATTTTTCCGGCTGGAAAAATAATAGAGTTGGTGCAAGTTAGATTTACAGTATAATTAAGTCAAATTAGCTTGAGCAGTTATACAAGTAATAACTGTTACTTTGGTAAGTGAAAGCATTATTGTGAGGAAATGAATTTTACAAATGCTTACAAAAGCCTCTACTTTGCTGTATTAATAGAATACAGTGACTTGCTAGTGCAATGTAACTGTGAATTCTAATGTTAATTTGAACGTTTACAGTTAACATCAATTATTTTCAATTTTCGAATTTCAGTACTGTTTTAATTTTAATTAAATCCATTGTTCTAGATTATGGCGGAAACATACCAATTTAAGATTATCAATTTGATTGCAACTTTGGCAATCATAGCATTGTTAAGCTTAAGCCAACGATTTGTGCTATGTAAAAAAGTATGCAGGGGAGATTTACTTGAAACCGTTAGTCTTTCACTTTCTACTGATTCTAATGATATTAATGATACTGATAATATTACTATTCTTAATCTAATGATAGTATTATTATTCTCTTTTCGACAGCTTTAGACGGTTATTATTATTTTTTATTAACTTTGTTATTTTTAATATTATACCGTTTATCAAAATTATTACTATTACTATCATCGTCATCATCATTATTACTATAACTACTATATTTACTGCTATTATTATTTCTGCTAATATCATTCTATCGTTCCTTTCTGAAAGTGAAAAATTTTAATTTTCAATAAATGGAATATTTTCCGGTATAGGCTTTTCCGCGATCATATTTCGTGATGTATGGATTACGTGAGGATAAAAAGATTTTCATTTTACCAAGTGATATTGCGCGTAATGATACAGTGTAAGCAGTGTTTCTACCTATTCAGAATCAAATCATTTTTCCCCAAAATTGAAATAATTTAGTCGAAATGATGAAACTTTGATCAGAAAGATTTAAATTATTATTAACTATTTAGGAGAGGTGAAGGAAAAAGTAAGAGTTGAAATTTTAGAACAGACCGAAGATAATTTAGATGCTATTAATTTTGACTTATGAAGAGAAAAGCATTACTTTATTCCCATCATATTAGCTTTTAACTTTATTCGAAGTACCGAATCTTAGATTAAAAATATTTAATTAAGAATCAGCTTCATCTATTGTTATTCTCAATGGATAAACTAATTAGGAATACTGTAAGCTGCTCACTTAATTAAACAACTTCATGTATTATTAGTTACTAGTTGAATAAAATTGTTACAATTTAAAGCAAAAAGAACCTTTCACATTTGCTAGACGATGAAATTGCTCCTATATCAAGAATTAAACATCATACTGTAAGTTATTTTTCAAATTACTTCAATATTGCTTTCTTTTCTCGAAAATTATCTCTATGCTCTACGAGATTTTAAGGAAAAGAATGTAAGAGTGAAAAAAATGATTCCACTGGAAATGGTCAATTTCTTATTTTTTAAAATAGTACCATTGATTGAATAAATAATATAAAACTTTTCCTGAATATTCCTTTTTTGATTTTTAGAGTTAATATTATTGAAATTTAATACTTTGCTGAATTATACTGTAGCATACAGTACCTTTGAGCATGAATATTGAGGATGGGAAAAAAGGTTGAAAGTTTGTCAAATTGAAATTTTTGAATACAAATATATTTTTACTAATAAAAAAATCATATTATAATGTCGGAATTTATTTATAAATTGATAATAAATAGAGCGATCATTAGGATCAAGCTACTGTAATTGTTTCCATCTTTAGATATAATACTAATTAATTAGTCTCGTTAAAGCTAATAATTGACGATAAAGCAATTTTTTTTTCAGGCGTTTTTAACTGAAGTACACGGCTTATTACAATTTCTAGTAATATGGCAAGAGACGGCTCCCAGTAAGAGTAGGCTTTACACGCTTACACGTGTTTCATATTTCGAAACGTTTCGATTAGCGTTCACACCAACAACCACCAAAATCGTGCATGAAGCAGAATTTACACCGTTGTTCTATTTCTCTGATTTATCCGAAATATATTTCGTTTTTAAAATAACTGCTGAGAGCCGTTTTTATCTCTATCAGAATGGTGAAGGTAGTATCGGACATTATGAAATTAAATTTATCGTAAGTAAATTTTTAATTTCATTGAAAAAAAAATTTACAAACCTAAATGATCGCTCATTTAGATAAGAAATTTTATAATATGACAGATATTTATTCATTAAAAAAAAATTAAATTCTTAAAAGTGAAAGTATAAGTAAACTTGTTTTAATTTAACTTCTGGAAAGTTTCGTGTAGAATTATACTCTTTTATGAATTCATTTAACAGAATCATTAGGACTAGTGGAATGATCTGAGGCTTAACAATTCTAGGATTTAACAGTAAAAGTTTAAATTTCTGAACTTGAAAAAAAGTGTCAATCTACCATATCATACTCTTAAATCTGCTAGATGGAAGTTTCCTTAATGATCAATCGATCTTCAGCTCTCTATTCAAGATATCATAATATAAACACAATATTTACCGAATATTTCTAATCTTAAATTTATTACTAAGATATAAAGCTTATTTATTCTTGCCTGAGAAATAAGCAATAAAATAAAATATTGAATTTTCTTTGATTAAAAATTAATTGTAGAGGAGTGGAACGAAATTATTCGTTGATAGCATACATAAAATTACTGCAGCATGGGAAGAACAAGTTCATAATATTGAAACAGTTACCAAAGGGAAAACCAAATGGTGATTAAGTTTCTTAACATTAATATTCATAATATAATTAATTAATTATCATATTTTCGATGAGTGTATCATGATACTGTAAGTATTTAATTGATACAAATTATGATGAGGTAATGCTTAATTTACTTTTATTCAAGTATGAGTATTCAGGCTTGCACGACGTCATGAATCAGCAAAACCAGTTATCGATTGTATCGCAGAAACATTAACTATATATGGCGTTGGTATGTTATATAATCGAAAAAGGCTGATCAATGCTTATTATGAAATGGGAGATACGGTATTCGATTGTATGTTTCAATTCAATTTTTTTCGCTTTAAATTTTGAAATGGAAAATAATATAGGTAATCGACAAGTTTGAAGAATATTTTATGCAAATTTCAAACGGAATTTATCAATAGAATCAATTTATGCTTTATCTTTCATGAAAATTTACCATTCCATTTTATTCATTTAAGCTAAATTTTAAAGTTCAGCAAATAGAAAGTAAATTTATTTTAATTTTACAGTAAATATCATCTGTTCAATATAAATTTTATGATTAATTGGAAATGGATTGACTAAATCATCATTTCAATTACCGTTTTTACCAATCCCTCCTCTATTTAAATGATAAGAGATATGATAGCGATATTATTCCACATTAATATTCCATTCAAAATTCCATAATGAGTGAATCTTTTGATTAATTCATTAAGTAATTTCATTTTAGGTAATGAAAAGAATTGTAGAAAACAACTTAGAAGCGATGGTGGAAAAAGTAAATATTTGATCGTATTTTTTTACTAATAAGTTTTCACCAAAGAGAAAATTTCAAGTTTAATTTTAAATATGGAACTTCTGAATATAATTTGAAATACGTAAGATACTTTGAAATATACAGATATCATAGAATTTTTCGGCCTTTTGCTTCAAAAATTGATTTATTGATCTTTTTTTGTATCTCCGAAACAAATTTTTTCAATTGAATTCTTGAATCTTATCTTTATTTTAGCTAAAATTAATTTTTTTTTCAAGAATATCATAGCAAAGAAGCAAATGTGATATATCAGAAGGGATCAATCTTTTTGGGATTTCGAAATGGTTACTTATTTTCCTATCGCGTGATTAACGAGAATGAAAAATTCTCGGAAATACTATTTTCACTCGATCTCGCACATCGTGCCGCCGACACGAGTAATATATATTTCTTCTTCTTTTCCTTTTTCGATAAATTACAAGTAGAAAGGTTTCTTAATTATTTAATTTAAAACAAAAGTAAAAAGTTTTACAGAAGAATTTGAGAAAGATGATGAGTTTCATTTATTCTCAACCGATGGCAAAGAAGCAATTGGTGTTATTTGTGGACCAAAAACATATTATCGTATGTATAATGTTAATCCATGGTTTGTGAATTATTCCATTTCCTAGAAAATTTCTTTTCCTTCTGAATGGATCTGAAATTATCATTTCTTATCTTTATAAGATCAATTGTTATCAGTATGAGTCAAAGTTTTCTATTTTCCTTTGCTTTTCTACTTTACTTTTCTACTTTTACCTTTAGTCTTTTTTTTGTCTAATTTTCATATCATTGATTGGATAATACAATACCAAAAAAATACCCACTAATTTTTTTGCTTTTTAGAAATTTCAAAAAAATGAATGAAATCAAAATTAGGAATAAAAAAATTCTATCTTTATGAGATTATTTCTTGTACCATGAAACATTTTTAATCTGAGTGATAAGTAATAATATTTCGAGCAAAGAGCAGATTAAGAAGAGTGAGATAGCGGTAAGGTAAAAAAATAATTATATCGATTGATTAAATAATTAGCTAAATTTCATGATTTCAATTTTAAAATAAATGATTTGAAATAAGCGAAATTAAATACATTTAGGAATGGTATCAAAGTTATCTATTTGAAAAAGAAAGAAATGACTGTTATTAAGGAGATAAATAAAAAGTGCCGAAAAGTTGATTATGATGCTAAACGAGGCAAACTGATTTTTTTCATTGATTCCTCCACGGCATATGAATTAAATTTAACTATTAATCATGATGGAGTTCTAAAAAGCTTTCCGGATCCTAAACTGGTTAATTTACTTACTTCATCAGCCTTCTAATTTTATGAAATTAAGTTAAGTCACAGAAGTGATTTAGCACAACCGCTAACTATTAATTACTTTATTATTGCAATCAGAAATTCATTTCAGATGATCAAACAGAAAATGATTTTTCCTTAAACATTTTGTAAGCATAAATGTAAATTATTATTTCAAAAAAAAGTTTCAGAAAATTCTTCGTGTTTTAGTCCAGAAATTTTACTTTTTTTTGCTTTGAAAAGCGGAAAATCATAACGTTGTACAATTGCGCCACAATCTCACGCTGCGCAGTTTTAACAATTATTCTTGCATGTGATCATTTCAAATTAGAATTTGTAAATGTGAAATTTACAAAAACTCCATTCAATGTATCATTGTTACTTTTTCGAAAGATTTGAAATTTCCTCATTCATTGATGATCTCTTGTATTGTTTTTTTTATAATGATTTTTATCATTTTTTAAAATCAATCAATTATTTTTAGAACAGATATGATAACTTTCGTGGATTGAGAATTCCATTTGAAGGGATTGAAAGTAAATGGCCACTTCATCTTCGAAATGGTCGATCGTTATTTTATAATGAAAAGTTTGTTTGATCTTTTCACAAAACAAACTTCTATATGTATTATTTTAATCAATTGTACAAACAGTGAAGTTTACTTCTCCATGCAATTTATCAAAAGCTTAATTTGAATTCGAAAATATTAAATTTTCTAAATTCAGCACAACTTTTGTTTGAATTCAATCATTCTGATATTTTTAAGGACTAATGCTATTGAAATGACGTATAATATTATAAAGTAAGTAATCTTACCTTATTTCTGTAATTTCGAAAATTTGCAATTACTGAGATCAACAAAAGTCAAATCTTAGAGAAAGAAACGAAAACAAAAGTTATCAAACGCGATTTTTTTTCTTCAATAATTTTTTTCGAACTATAAGTTAATTTCAATCTTTTTCGATTGTTATTAAAAGTTTAAGCTTCATGTTCTATTTCGTATAAATATATTGCCAATCGATAATTAAATTAAAAATATTTGATATTTAATTGTCTTAAAAATAGAAAATGAAACGAATGGATTGGTTTTTGAAGTGGAAAATAAAAATTAAACTTTCTGTTTAAATGATAAATATCAGATTGCTTTAAGTTTGTGGAAATGGAACGAATAGAAAATCGAACTAATCTTTTTACTGAATTGTTATTATCACTATTTCATCACCTTTACTCTTATTTTTAGCGCAACTCAGAAAAGCATTCCTATAACGAAAATATTGACTAATTATGGTAATTATATTAAATCACTTTTATATTTTCCAGCCGAATACGTCGAAGACGAGTATGCTACGTTTCTTCCGTTTTTTCATTTTTTCAGCCTTTCACTTATTTTACTGAACCGGAAGAGAGCTGAATTACGCCATCATTTTGTAATAAGACGAATTATCCTCAAACTTTTCAGAACATGCGTCTAATTTTGCTCAATTTGCAAATTGACTATGCAAATTATAGGAAGTAATCGTTGATAAATAACTTTTGCCATGATTATTATCATAATTAATTTGTTTTACTTGTTTTCGAAGTATCGTTGAATTAATCTTCAGGTATATTGAAATGTTTCGTGAACGCTCTAAGAAATATCCGATATCTTTTTATGGAGTAGCTAACTGTACCGTTTTTGTAATAATGAATTATGAGGATTTCAAAAGGGTAAAACTGAATGGAACTGGTGAATATTTTGCAGTATTTTATAAGAATATCATGTAATTAATATCATCTTTGAAAAAGGAAAAAAGAAATCAATTTTGAATATCACACTTTGAAATTTTTTAATTTTAATTTACTACACATGTAATTTTTTTTTTGATAAATTGATAAAATCATTATTTTTATCACGAAATCAGGATGTGATAAGTCGTATAAAATGCGTGCAATACTTTTGGATTCTTATATAACTGTACTACGAACCAAAGATGGCACAAATGTTGAGGGAGTACGAATTAAAGCATCAATTGATTATAAAGATGTTGAAAATGGAATAGTGTATGTTTATCAAAATTAAAGAATAAATTTTTAAATTTACCACTGATAACAAATTTGTAATATAATGATAAGAAATAAACGAAAATATTTAATTGTTTTATTAAATTTTACTAAATTTCCTAATGAACCACTGAAGTAACAATTTGATTTCTATATAAATAATTGTACAAACATTTATGATTTTAGAATAATTTTGATAGAATGTTTGATTTTGTAAGGTTTCATTCACACAGTGAGTATGAACAGTTTTTTACTTAATAATTTAAATTGTTATCAAAATGATTAATTTTAATGAAAGATAAATTTTATGAGATTTTTCATTTCTAGATCAGATGGAATTGTTGCTTATACGCATAATTTGAAAGATTCAGAATTTGAGAAGAATAATTCGTTCACTATAGCACCAAATACATTCCATACCATTCATAACATTGGCGAATACACGTACTATCAGCATAAACCACGTAATGAATGCACGTATCATTTCCAAAGACGTAAAATAACAAAAAGTATGGCAAAAGATATTAAGGATATGCCGTTTCCTGCATTAGCGGTAAGTTATTTTTCCTTTTTTAAAGTAATTATTTGTGAATTATGGTGGGATGTCGTTGTTGGTTTTTGTTTAATTATTTCATTTTTCAGGTATCATATAGACAATTCATGAAGGTTAGTTAGTTCATTCAAATTATTTGCTTCATTATATTTCATATTTTATATTCTTACTTTTTAATTTATCCAGTAAAATCTGTTTCCGAAAGAAAATTTTGTTATATTTGAGAAAGGTAAGTAGTGATTACATTGAATTGCATGATTTCCTTTGGTAACCACTCTTGTAATTTATTTCATGTTTTAGCTAAAATTTCATCCAAAATTTTATTCGATCACTGACACGAAATGACCTTTATCATTAGAACATTATACAGTTACACTAATTAACTTACTAATAGAATTACTTATTATGAAAAGAAGAATAATAATATTTTTTAGCATCCATGCGATTTGGAAATGTCATCAGCAATGTATGATGATGTGGTTCCTGGCGTGGTTTACGTGATGAGGAAGAAAGGCGAGAAAGCGCTAGTAACGCCGAATACGATAATTACTGACACCCTGAAACATGTTCAAAATGAGAATTTTTTGAACTATTTCATTTATTCCACATCATTTCCATATGTTCTCTACAAGTAAATTATATCGATTTTTCACTAATTATGCAAAATTACTTAATGACTGTTTAAAGTTTACTACAATAATCTAAGTAGCCTAGATATCATTTTAACAGTGACAATATTGGTAATCTATGGAGTTAAATTTTGCCTAGATTCAATTTAAGAACTTATTAATATACCTAACTACTAACGTTAAATAAAGTTGTATAATATTATATGATGCTTCATAATTTGCAGTGATACCAAAGGAGCCTCACTTATAAATCTCAACAGTCCCAAAGAGTAAGTGTGATTTATTTCTTGAGATTTAATTTTATCTTAAATTTAATATAATAATTATGTTTTCACTATTTTTGAAGTTAGTGAAAAGATCATGAAAATTAAGGCAAAATAAACGGATTAAATTTAAACACTATTAGAAATACTATATTAGTTTAACAAGAAAATTTACTTCATAATAACTTATCTAGTATAAATCTTAAATTTTCATAAAAGATTTCATAAAAGTACAGTTCTGTTTGTTTATATATGGCAATATTGCTATTTATTTGATACAAAACGGTGAAGTTTTAGTATCAGAATAACTTTCAACTCTACATTTGATTACATTGGTATTTATACCGGGAAAATTCTCTACCGAGAAGCGTAAGCATCATCTATTTCCTTCTCAAACGATAGCTCTCATTCAATTTAATTTACGATTTCAGGTTGATTTAGTTTTAGTTTTCTTTCAAAGCATCTTAGCTCTTTTTTATGATTATTCCTTTCAATAGAAATCATTTCTCTTACTAATTTCCCAGTGAAACAACGCAAGTTTTGCATGCCGAAGTGGAGGCTGTCGAAGAACGAAGGATCGATAAGGTCGCTGTAACGAAAGCGATACCTAAGCAAGATTTCGAAAGTAATGAATTTAAAATTTGTTTATTGAATGATTTACGTGGTAGAAAATATGCTATCGTAATGATATGTGAAGTAAATTATGCATGCAGCATGCACAAATCACTTGCATGCATCATTTATGCACATTATATTTCTTCTAATTTTCAGCATTAATCGAAATTACTCGTAAAAAAGTATTACCTTTGTTGGAAGAAAGTTTTTTGAAAATTTGAATGATTTCAGAAGCAGCATTTGGAGAAGAAAGTGAAATTATTGAAAGACCTGAATTTCATGCCAAAAAATGCAGAGTTGTGACTGCGTAGGGTTTTCAACTGATTTTTTTACGAGTAATCAATAGAACAGTTAAGACGTCTTAAAATTAATTAACTTCAATTCTTGTGTTGATGAAATGCTAATTGAACGTGAACATATTTCATTTCTGCATGGAATTAAATGAATTGTTTATTGCTCCGTCGATATCAGTCATTGATCTGATCTGATCCAAGTATTTATAGGCCTTTTTTTATGGCATTTTTATTGAAAGTTACGGTGTTGGATCTGCTACTTTTATTGATTTTGATCATTGTTGTTATATATCATCGAGCTCATATTATACCAGCACGACGCCGTTATAAAATTAAAATGGGCATTCTGAGACATCGTAAAAAGCGTAAGCTACGTGATCGTGCACGTCGACGTCTTCGAAGTATGTTTGATAGTATCCATACAATAATTACAAGTTTAAAGATGTGACAGTACGTTAACTCTTACTTAACCCTAGCAAAAAAATAATTAAAATTTTCGTTTTTAGAATTGAATCTGTTGCGACGGAAAAAAAAGATGAGGGATCAGGAAATTGCGGCCAGGCGCCAAGCTGATTTTATTGCTGCGGCAGTGGGACGACTGGGCGCACCGAAAAAGGGAGTAGGCGCAACTTCAGAGAAGAAGCAAAAATCTGCTTCAACATCCAGCAGTGATTTGATCACAGCAGAAGGTGAACGCAATTTACCTCGGACAAACACGGCAAAAAACACGTGAAGAGTCGTGATTGAGAGAAGACTTGATTCAAGTATATATAAAAGATTCGAAGTATTTTTACCATATTTTTTGCTTATCCTCTTTTTACTTTCAATAATAAACTTTTTAATTGACGTTTCTCTCAGTTAACTGAATTATAATCTCCTCTGATAATTGATAAAGTATCGCAAGTTGTGTAATTGCCTAATGTTGTCTAATTACGTATATCAACACTCGATTTCTGTGTAATTTTTATTTTTTCAAACAAATTTAGGAGAATTAAAGTTACATGGTAAATGAAAGTAATGTAATACAATGAAATACAAGAAACTTTCTCTTTCGATAAGTCTCGGTGATAAGTAAAATTAATAAATACTTTGAAAATTAATAAATACTTTCGGAATACTTTGATGACAAACGGATTGATCTCAAAACTTTAGACTTTTTGAAATTAAATTATTGTCTGAATTTATGTAAATATGGACAGATTGAACAAAATGAAATCTGCAGTATAACAAAAAATACTTAAAAAATAATATTCTGAAATAATTTTAGTATAAAAATATACAAAAATATCTTTGAGTTGATTAATGAGTAGCCCAATTAGTTGATTGAACATATCAGTAATTCATGCTTGAGAAAAAATTGAAGAATAGTTTTTTCTTTGAAACTGCCATTTGTTGTAATATTTTTATCATCTGCCATCTCAAGGATTTCCATTTGCACCTCATGAAATTCATTTTTCATCAGTTATTTCATATTTGCATAGAGAAAACGTTTAGATGTAAGTTTTGCATGAAAACAAAGAAAACAAAAAAAACATAAAAACAACTTCTAGCTTAATTTCATTTTTAACAATAATATTTGTTTTAGTCGGTTTGCTTCTTTTCATATTTTGATAAATATTATCTTTTTAATGATATCGTATTTCAGTGATAATTAATTTAGTTTCAGAGTACATCGTAATTTCATGTAACTAAATTTTCAAAATATGCTAATGAAAAAAAATAATCAACCAATAGTGTCATTATTTATCATAAAATATTACCAAAGATAAGTTTTATATAAGGTTAAGATTAGAATTCTACTCGAAAAGAATTCTGAAATCCAAGAGTTCAAAATAGATTTGCTAAAATTTCAGGTCGCTTGTGATAACATTTTGCTTCAATTTTAGCCAAAAAAAGTTCATCTTACATTGGTGTAATATATGTGAAGGATATTCAGAATTAATTAACATTAATATTAATTGATATGGTCACAACAGCTAAGACAACTACAACCGACAATCCAAAAATACCATTTTCAATAAGAGACATCTGTATCTTCCATTTACATTAGCTACGCTTAAGTATACAAATCTTGTAATGTCAATTCCGGTTTACACCGTAAATGTGACAGTTAACGTTTACTAAACGCCATATCGTTCTACTAGAGTGATATGGCGTACCGTTATACTGTAATTACTTATACAGTAATTAATATATTATGCAAAATATAAATGAACAATTTGAAAATTTGATAGGCTACTTGATGATGAGAAGGTACTTAGAAACAGCTGATAGCATTATCAATTTATATCATAGTTTTATTTTTTAGCAGATGAACATGCAGAAGCTCTAGCAAGCTTATCACTAACGCATACGTATTTGATTAGTGGTGGAATGCTTTTTACTTGCTGTATTTTACCACTTTTTTACTTTTGGTTCTGTCATCCGTAAGTTATACTTTCTTTTTTTAGTAACAATTAATTGGAAAATTATAGTGATATTGTAAAGGTAATCTGTTTTAATGATAGATAGCTATCGATTATTTGTTAGATTTTTCTACTTGCTTAATTACTGCGAAATGAAAGGTTTCAGTATTTTGTGCAAATATTTCATAGCTATCAGAAAGTCAAAAGGTGAGAAATTAACATTGGAGGAAACGCAAGTAGATGAAATTGAGTTAACGGAATTTGTACCTGACGAAGCACCGGACCGTGTAAATATTCGACGTGACCCACTTTTTGATGATGTAAAGATTAAGGTATGTATTTTCAGTTTTAATAAAATTTGTTTTATTAATAATTCATTTTTTTTAATAACGTATAAATTTTCCAGGCATTTCATCGAAGACGTCATCAACTAATAAGACCACCACATCGACGACAACAGAAACAACAACAACAACAACAACAGCAGCAACAACAACAACAACAGCAACAACAACAACAACAAAACGGTAGAAAACTCTCACCAGAAAAAGGAAAAGAAAAAAATGAAAGTGCAGGTAAAGTGCAGGTACCGGAAGAAAAAGGTTCACGTGTGCCGGAAAATAGCGTCCATCGAAGTACCAAAGAACAGTTAACGTCAACTGAAATAACGTTTTCCCAAAAAACGCAACTTCACGACCTTTAATTCGATAATTTTAATTTGCATGAAAATCTCATTTGATTTCACTTCTACTTCTTTTGCTGTTCTTAAATTTCATTTGAGTGATAATAAAGTTTGTTTGACGCAAGAGTTATTGGTTGCTAGGAATGAAATTTTGACTGAGAAGATCGAAGTTCAATCCATCTTATACTGTAAACATAGACTGTAAATCTTAATTGGTTCATATGCCGAAAAATGACATTTGCTTGTTTTCGTCAAGTGACCTTTCATTAAATAGTCAAGTAATTTTTTTCCTTTACTGATATGACCTCTTTATGTTTTCAGATGACCTTTTCGTTCTTTAGTACCAATTTGACCTCATCAAAAACTTCAGGTAAATTATCTAGTTTATAAAATGTGTTTCCTTCTTTGTTTCTTTCTTTTGAGAAAACTCTTTTAATAGTGAATTCATTTTTTCGCATTCAACTTGAACCAAATAAGATGAAAAACTCAAATAACTGATGTGAAGAAGGAAGTAAATGTTCAAAGAGACAAAAAGAGAAACAGAAATGAAATTTATGGAAGGTTATCCTGAATAAGGAAATCGGGAAACAAAATCTCAATTAATCAAATAGCTATTACGCAATTAAAACAATTCGGTTATTTGTAAAAATACGATTGACAAGTGGTTTAGTCCTTCTTACTGATTGATTCCTCGGATTTCATTTCAAGAGCAGTAAAATCAATAATTAAAAAACCGTATCACTATTCCACTTTCAACCGTACCATCGAATTTTCTCAATTTATTTTTCAGCTTAAACGGAATCATCCGATAAGCGGTAAATGTAAGAAATATTTTAAAAGACGAAAAATCACTCCTGCGTCCCTTTATATTTTTCAATTTCTTCATTTTTTCCATCCTAAAATTTGGCAGGTTTTAATTTTTATAAAAGAATTCCATTGATTTCAGTACTTTTATTTATAATAACTGAAGGTAGAAAGTGAGAAATCAAGAGAGAAATGAGATAAAATCTGAAAACAATCTTAGCATAAAGATTTTTTTATCCTATTTACTAATTACATATCACATGCTATATTTCATTGATGCAAAATATTTAAACCTATGCTAACTTTCATCTATTTTCAATTTTCTTATCTTCTAAAATTAAATTGATCACAGTTACTGATAAAACATGTAAATAAAATCACTGATTGATGAGGAATTGATTGTTATATCCCAAATGTTTCAATAATTTATTGTTTATTTCATTTTTTAATAATTCAGCAAGTTTTATTCACATTTAAAAGTGAAACTATTCCATGGAATCCTACATTTCACAACGCTAAGAGAGCCATCGGATAGGAATATTGGTCATTTCAAGTTCGCTGGTCATTTCAGTATAAAATTAGGTCATTTCATATCT
The DNA here is from genome assembly GCA_013365365.1 of Cruorifilaria tuberocauda. Taxonomy (NCBI): domain Eukaryota; kingdom Metazoa; phylum Nematoda; class Chromadorea; order Rhabditida; family Onchocercidae; genus Cruorifilaria; species Cruorifilaria tuberocauda. The sequence continues at coordinate 24,871 of JABVXU010000351.1, forward strand.
TTCAGCCACTTAAATACAATAACTATAGTGATAAGCAATAGTATTGGTCAAATTGCGATTACTGATCTTCCTTAGTTTCCACTATGAAGGTTTGTTTTTTCCACCTTTCATTAATTCATTTCTGAACTTATCAATTAAGCAGAATTCATCAATTTCAAATCAAAGTATAATATCACAATTATATTTCCAAATATTAACTGTTAAAAATGAGTTATCATTATTATCCTTCAGTTGAAAAATAAAAAAATCTGGATTATTTTTTATATCACTGCTTTTAAACAGAATTTCGTTTTCGAATCTATTCATTTGACTATGTTCTCAACATAATTTAAACGACTAATTAATTATCAGATTAGACTCAGCCATTAAGCAATGAAAACAACAAAATTGTTCATCCACTCTAATTTTTGTATCTAAGATTTCCTAGTTTATCTTTCTAGATTGAGAAATAATTAATTAATTGACAACTAGCCAGTTACTGGATTCTGATGATAGTCCATTTAATGACTGATAAAAGACTATTTATTTAAATCATACTCAAATTTGTTGAGAGAAATTAAAAAATTGAAATTGAAAGCAAATCGAGGAAAGGTTAACTTGAATTAAAAGAATTTATTAGTAAAAAAAAATAATGGAAATATCAGAAAAATGAAGTACAATTCGTATGGGAATGAAATTCAGTGAGAGTGAAATTTAAGCTTAAATTCCCCTCAACCCCACTATTCCTTGTTTTCTTTTGTATTATACTGTTGTTTTGTCATCATCATTCTATGATATCATTATCACTAAGGTAAATCTTAATTTTTCCCATAATCAGCTGATCAAAAATAATCTCTTTCAAGAGCACAATGTAATAAACATTATCGGTCACAGATTACAAAAGAAATTATGAGAATTTCCCCCATACAGTTCTTCCTGTTTCATGTTCGAATTTCAAAATTTCTCACAGTTTCTTTTATACTTTCAATCAATACGACTTATCGCATTGTATTATAGAAACAGAGTTCACCGGAAAAGCGGATTTTATTGAATTTAACAAACTCATTTCAGAATTTATATTCAAGTCAGTGTCAAAAAGTGTTCTTATCATAATCAGCAAGGCTTTTCTACTCTCCGAACACTAGAAAGCTTCACTGATAAAAATATAATTACTAGCACTTCTGATTTATCGTTCTCTAAAAGGAATTATGTTATCTATAAAATCTTATTGGAATTACAAATATATATATAGGAAAAATATTTTCATTTTGCTTAAAATGTGAAAGATCATTAATTCGATTTGAAAATATAAATTTGTACCTAAAAACGTAATAATTCCGTGAAAAAAGTCAAAATTAAGCGTAATTGAGCAGAAAAGACATTTCAAACATAGGAAAATACCTTCATGAAATAAAGATAAGTAAATGAGAAAAGATTTGCTGATCATTCTTCAGTATTTCATATCCCTAAATGATTTTTATAATTTTGAATACGTCGGAATGAAGTTTCTTTTTTGGTTAATAATCAGTGATAGATTAATTTCATCATTTGAATATTTATTTGGTATTCATTTTGATAGCGAAAATAAGCATCAATAAATGAAAATTTAATATTTTGCTAATTTTTAGTTGGATACTTCTCAATTATTTTATTAAGAAAATGAAAATATTAATATTTTGCTACTAGTTTCCTTTTAAAATATCAAGTATTTAAATGAAATGTTTTGAAAAATTTTCTCAAACTTTCTTGGCTGATTACCTGTCTCGTTGCCTCATTATCTATTATCAATCTGGTATGTAATGATAATCAAAGTGATAAGTATTCATGTCGTTCATCGTTTAATTTCATTTCAATGGCATACTTCCGTACTTCATCAAATGATTTCGCGAAATTCATTGAGGAAATATTTGAAAAATCAAATTAGAACTTCAGAATTTCTAATTGAACATGGAAATACTTGAAATTTTTTGTAAATTACACTTATGAAAATTCATTATTCTTTTTTCCCAACGCGATTAACTTCTTTATCAAGCACTATTGTGATAAGAAAATGATAAAAGAATTTTGACTTTATAGTTCTATTGAAAGCAGATTATGCATAGCCAAATGAAATTGCATTATGTGATACTTTTGCGCTTGTGGCGCCTTTGTGTCCTTCAACGCTTGCACTAAATGATTCTATTCTTACAATAAAAAATTATCTCATAGAATTGAATAAATTTTAGAAATCCTTGTTTATAAACATTCGTTACGATATTTCCAAAATAGTTTCGTTAAATTGTTTAAATTTATTTCTGTGAAAGTTTCGAAATGTCTTCAAATTAGTTTTTCGCAATCAATTTCATCTAAGCAAAATATATTTGTGAATCTGAAATTGTAGAAAATTAAATTTGTCGAGCAGAAAAAAGCCAATAAAATTTTAATGAGAATTTTTCTAAATTAAAATTTTCAATGATTACTTTACCCCTCTTTTTTTCTCCAGACATATGATTTGCTTATTTTAACACTAAAAAATACCAATGTCAAGAGAATCTCGTTTTGTATTACACTCATGATAAAATATTACTCATGATAAATAGGTTATCCACAGGTGAAAAGGTCATTAGTGATGAAATGTCACGGTAGGATATGAGTTACGTCGTTTATCATACCTTTTCTCCCTCGTTATTTCCATCATTGTGCAGTATGATAATGACGAAATCACACTTTATCAGTTCGTATCGGTCGGACAAGTATTCTCTTCTGATGGCGAAACTCGAAATTAATTATTTCCATGCACTTCATTAAAATAAGAAGTTCAAAGTAAGCGATTATCAGTTCTTATCATTTCCCATCATAGTCGTAATATCACAAGTCACAGTATGCAAAACACGTCGTCATCGTCTAGACAATGTTTTTTGAAATATGTGGTTGTTTTTTAGTTTACATATATGTCTGCTACATATAATCAAGTAATTATTGTCAAAATAAAATATTCAAGTCGTTAAGCCTTAAGTAAATCATAAATTATCTTAACTTTGATTTTCTGAACTATAAGTGTTATATAGTTTTGTATGATTAATGTCTTACGATTACAAATTTCTAAAGTAATGAATCCAATTTTGAATTTACTAAATATCATTTCAAGTTTCCCTCAATTTACATTAATATAAATAAAAGTAAAATTTTGCGATAACTTTTTGCCCCAAGTTCTCCTTCGTATTTTCCTAACTCTATTATGGACGCATGTGATGTTAACTTGAGTTAATTTTTAATGGTCCCTTCTTCCCACAACATTTTATCAATACTGTCTGATGAAGCGACGGTGGAGAATGAAGTCGAGAACAAATGCATGTGTATAATTTTGTCGGTCTCGATGACCTCGAATTTTGTTTTATGATAACTGATATGATGAAAAAAGGAAGACAAGCTGTCTGCTGATAATATTACGGTATCTTTGATATTGTGAAACAAAAACTTTGACGTGAAGAAAGCTTAGCGTCCACTCCCGACATATCAGTTGAAGGAAGTATCTTTCGAGAATGATCAACTAACCTTCATATCTCATAGCATATTCTTCTCAGCTACAATTGTATAAAAGTTGATTTGAAAATTACCTTAAAATGAAATTGATAACTGATCACTTCCATATTTGTAATCATAATTACACGAGAATATGTGATTGAAAATTTTCTCGATGAAATAATTTTGATTTTGAAGTTGATTGATTTGAGATCCATTGGAGTAATGAAATGCGTCAAGATGAGGTAGAAAGAATCAACTGAAGTATAACTTTATTCTCATATAACTGCTTCACTTAAAATTTCAAAATTGTTAATGAAAATTCATTCAGTGAAGAATGCGAAAAAGCTTAATCTTTAAAATATATAATAATTCTCAGCTTACTGATATTTCCTCATTCTGCTTTTGTAATAGATGTATTTTTACCCCGGTGAATAACTAATTATGCAGTAAAATCAATGCACTAAGTTGAAACAAGCTAATATCAGTAAAACTGATTATATTAGTAATTTGATCTAAAGTAATAACAGAAAAGCTGTCACTCGATGCCTTAAGTTATTTTTTCGGGGCTTAAACTGTGATGGAATAGAAGTGATTTTTGAAGCAATAAATCATAGATCAATCCTATATTGTTGAAATTAATAACCCCAAAAAAGTTTTTATAAAGAGAAAGTTTTAAGAAAAGTTGGGAGAAAATATATTTTTAACAATTAATATGTTACTAATTTTACAAATTTTTTTTCGCGAACTTTAAAAATATCATGGGATTTTTGAAAAAGTTCAATTCTATGACGAAATTTTTTAATGGAAATTAGAGAAATTAAAACTAATTTGCACAACTGAATTTTGAAATTGTTAAGGAAGCATTTTTACAATTGTTTCAGAGAAATTTTAATGTTATTTCAGTTTACTTTTTTAAATTTTAATCAACTAATAGCAATTCCATAGCACTCTTATCAGTTCTCCTATTTCCATGAAAATGAAAGAGTGACGTAATAAGCTAGTGCTAATTATATCTCTTCTACAATCAGCATTGGTATTAGTGATGGATGATGGAATTTAAAAAGTAATAGAGAATGAATGGAATATTTCCTGAAATATTTCATTGAGAAAATAAAAAATTATTGAATTTGATTATATTCATTGTTTTAATGAAATCATCTAATCAATAAAATGAACATGTTAAATGGATATTTTATAAGGATATTATTTGTATGTATGAAGTGAAGATATTACACGATAGAATGAGAAAATTCAAAAGTTCATATCGCAATATAATCTGAATGCTCTAGAATGTTCTTTCGAAATGCTATTTTAGTAATTTATATTTGATATAGACAAAATATGCTTCGAATGGAATCATGAAATAGTTTAAAATGCTTTTCCTCGATGAAATGACAAGAATAAGTAGAAAATATTAAAGGAAATGATAAGTATCACAAGTAAATCTTCCACAGAAATACGATCAAAATGAAAACTTTTTGAAAAGCTAATTGAAATTACCGTAATGCTAGCATTCATTTTCACGTTTATTCATTCTTTTTTATTTAAAAATTACTCACAAATTATCAAACATCAATCTTTTAATATCAAAATCAGTTATCATTTCCTGCTTTTCTGCATTCTCCTTTACCAAATTATAACATTATCTTAGTATTTTAATAACTTTCAATAGTTCATTCAAAAAGGAAATGATGTTGATTTCATTCTGGTGCAAGTTTTGTCATTTATGTATCCAAATTTACCGTATTTATCGTTTTGTCTACTGTATTTTGGTAATCATGTGCAAGTTACTATAATATAAAAAGCTGATTTGTACAATGCCAAAATATCTATAGTACTCTCTCTGAATTATCCCTTGGCTTAAAATAACCAAGAGTCGTTAAACTCTTAACGCTTATTTATCTTCATGTTTACTAAAATTTCTAAGCTTAAATTCCCTTCAACACTTCTACTCTTTGTTTTCTTTTCTATTATATTATTATTTTGTTAACATGATTTTATGATATTATTATTTATCAAATAATTATCATAAGATAAGTTAGAAAGACGAACCTCTCATTCATCAATTCCTCCGTTTGTAAGACATTTGGCAACAATTTGTGTTCTTGAAAAACATTTCCTTTTTCCAATCAATCCTTTGAGCCACCTAAAAGTGAATTTTGTAAAATTTATTAAGTTGATTTAATTTAACTAGAAACTATATTTACAATATACATTTTATTCTTTAAAAAACACAGCAAAGATTGTTTTTCAAAAATTAAAATTTTTTTATATCTTATGATATTAACAAATTTATTTTATTTTAAATGTTATATCATTGAAGATATCATTTTCAAAGTTCTTTAAAATTTAATTCTGAAAAAATTGAAGTTTGGATCTGATTGCATTACATAATTTAATTATTACAGATTGCATTCATTGGTAATGACGATCGTTTTATCATGCTTGGCTTGATAACCGTAGCAACATCATTGCTGACTGTATTCGCTCTGTTGTTAACAGTTACAGTGATACAACGTAAAACGAATTTAACGCAGTTAGAAGTGGAACTACGTGCCGAATCATTTAAGGTCTTCAAAAATTAGAAATAAACAATCGATACGATTACTTTTCAATTCATATTACTTTAATTACATGATAACACTTGAAAGGAAATACCAATGGTAATGCTTGAGTCTGACGTTGTTACGTTAAGCATTTCTTATTTACAGTTAGCCAATTTCAATTTGGGATTTTATCAATTCATGCATTGAATAAATAAGAAGCTAGCTCTTGAACTGATCTGATCATTTGAGTTGAGTTTTAATTTAGCTTTCTCTCACACCATCTATATGGTGAAATTTTAGGATATAAAGATTAATTAAAATAAATTAGTGGTGTAAAATCAACCTACCATCATCGTCTTTACGGACTTCGATAGATTTATTGATTAAAACAGATAAGCATTTTTAGAGGAAATCATCCGCACTATGGATTGAAATAAAGCATGCAAAACAGATCACTGGACAGAATACACGTTTAGTACGACAAGCTAATATGTTTGTTGAAACGGTCGAACGGTGTGCTAGTGAGTATTACGCATATGCTACGTGAAGATTGATTTTTTATTGCGAATTTCGTTTATGAAAAGTTTGTTGGTAATAATAGTTTAAATTTAGAATGCATGCGTCTCATGTGTCCAGTGGGTGAACCTGGACTCGTCGGATTACCCGGAGTTGATGGGGTTCCAGGTACACCAGGAGAAATGGGACTACCTGGTATTGATGGTGAAGATATCATGGCTGAACCACTTTTATTCAATCTCCCATGTGCTATTTGCCCGGCTGGACCACCTGGTATGCGTGGTTCACAAGGAGAACGTGGCCAAATGGGTCCACCCGGTACTCCTGGTGCTTCCGGTCAGTTTCTGTATATCTTTTTAAATAGAAAATTCAAGGTTGTGGCAAAAAAAGGTACGAAAGAATTCTGACTTCTATCAAATCTTGAGCGTTTTGTGTAACATATTGAAATTGAACGGAAATTTCATGTAGTTTCAGGTCGACCTGGTAAACCAGGCGAAGATGGGCTCATTGGACACGGTGGGCAGGTTGGACCAAGGGGAGAGCAAGGACCAGTTGGACCTCCAGGGGTAGCTGGTGATGACGGTTTCGGTTCGTTTAATAATAGTATATTTTATTTTAAAAGTATTTCCAAGGTAGCTTGCTTTCTTCAATTATAACCAGAAATACTTAAATTCTTAAATAGACCTAAAATATGTCATAGCGGTCGGTAATGAGTTTAAGTGAAATTTATCACTTGAATGATTTGTTTCTTTCTGATATCATCACTTAATTAAATTTCAGCTGGTGTTGGTATAAAAGGACCGAAAGGTATGCCTGGACCTATGGGTTCTAAAGGACCACAGGGTATGCCAGGTCGACGATCCAATATTCCCGGCAAACAAGGAGAGCAAGGATCAATTGGTTTACCTGGACAACAGGGAAATGTGAATAATAAGCTATTTTTCCTCCTTGTGTCTTCTTTTTTAACTTTATATTATATTTGTTAATTAATTTGTTTTTAGAGAGGTGCTTACGGTGAGAAAGGACCGTGGGGTCCACCAGGAGAAGCCGGAATGCCGGCATTGTACTGTCCATCAGATTGCGGAGTCTCGAAAATCCTTGCACCATTTTCAGTTGGTTTTCCTATGGATCTAACTGATTCTTCCGATACTTATACAGAAAATATAAATTCTAAATGAAGTAAAAATCATTGAGGCTTCTTGTTAAGCGCATATTTTCACCTATAAAATAATAAAAGTATTGTTTTTTTATATAAAATTAAGAAACAGTTAACTTTATGAAATCATCCGATATTAAATGTAGTTTGTTTTTTTTTCATAAAGTTGGTAAGTATTTATCTTTGTGAAATTATTTATTTCGTTGTGCAAGTTTAATGATTTACCCTTGTATGAAATCTTGTCGGTAGGAATGATATGATGATATATACCAGAAGATATTCAACTCAATAATCTAAATAATTTAAAGCAAATCAATCCATTGAAGCCTGATTATTCTTGAAAAGATATGATTTGTAGATATTTTTTTTTTAAAAAGTCTTTCGTTAATGAAATAACAAATTTTTGACAAGTATTCGAAATTTTAGTGAAAGTTCAGAAATATCATAAATTCAATTTGTGTAAAAAAGTTTAACTCATTTACGTCACTGCGATTTCAAAAAAAAACTGAAAAGTCACTTAAAAATAACTTTTTGTCGTATCCATTAGATGGAAAAGAATGAGCAGCAGACGTATGGCCATAGATTATGCATGAAAAATATTTCATACTTCAAAAATTCATGCTTCAAAGAGCAGAATTTCAGAAAAAAGGCAGTTTCGAAAAAAATATTTGGTCACTTTCAAAATTAAACTTTCTAAAAATAACTAATAATTTGGAATATTGAAAATAATTAATCGTGATTTCTTTCTTTACAACTTTTGAATAAATTCGATTTCAAAAATTTATACTTTATCAGGACTTTAAAAAAAAGAGAAATTAGCTTTAAGGAAGAAAAAACAAGCATTGAATTATTTCAAATATCACTACTAAAATTACGCTTTCCGGTTAATAAAATAAAACGTCCCCGAAAATTTTTCTCTTATAAAACATATTCCAAATTTCTTCAATATGTAAACTTCTGAGACAAAAAAAAATTATGAAAAAGAAAGGAAATAACGATTATGGATGCTTTATTAAATTATATAACTTTCTGATGATTTTAAGGATGAATCATCGTTATAATTACAATTTATTTTTATGTATTATACTGCCATTGATTATATTTGCTTAATGTTAATTACAGTTATTGTGTTGCTAAGTTAGTAATTGTTATTAAGGCTTTAATTTTGGACGGAACTTTTAGAAGTCTGTTTGAAGATTGTTAAAAAGAAATAATGATCATTATTATTATTAGAAGTAGAAGCAGTAGTAGTAGTAGTAGTGGCCTTATTACACTAACTCAAATTATTATCCTCAACTCTTATATTTGAAAAAGCAGCAGGGAGCCATTCCTTTAATCCCACTAAGCTCTAAAATTGCGTAAGCGTAAATGTGTACCGTAAGGGTAAAGGAATGGTACTGTTCATCTATCTGTACAATGGTAATTATCTCCCTGTCTTGTTTCTCCCTCTCTCTCTCCCTCTTTCTTTCTCCCTCTCTTTTTATCCCTTTTACACTATGATGACAAAGAATAAATTCTTTAGTAGTCCTCAAAAGATGCTTATTTTACTCCTTTAATATCGATCGACCACCTACGCTTACCTTTATTATTGAGGTGACTTTTGCAACATTTCTTTTCGACAGAATTCTAATGATATTTTGAATTTGAACTTAGAAAACAAAATGAATAGACGAACAAGCTAATATAATCAGATATTACTTACGTAAATAATAAATCCAATAAATACAAATAAATACAAATGAAAAATGATAGATGAAAGTTCATAGAATTGTTCGAAAATTCAATTTCATGGAGTAATGCTATTTAATCTATCTTACTATCAATTGTTGTCCTCAATCCATACATTTACATACCTATTGTTTAGACTAATATACGGTAACTTCTTATTTAATCAAATAGAAATTCTCTAAATTATTTGACAAATTGATATTTTTTAATCCTAAAAAATATACTATTGTACCGGATGAAAATTAAAGTTGCCAGTTAGCCAAGATAAGTTATTTTAATAAAATCTTTAATAAAGTATATGAATAATCAGAAATGTTAAATTTCATTATTTACACGAATAGTATGAAAAAATTACAAGAAATAATGTATAATAATAATATCCTAAATTACAGGAAATAATGTACATAAATAATATCCTGGAAATATAAATAATTTCTAGCGTTTCTAGACCTAAAGTGAATAAAAGATATTTCAGACCTAAGAATTTTAAAGTAATTTCCCTAATTTAGTGAGAATAGAAAAAAAGAAAATTAAAAAAACATAGATTTCCTGAAATATCGCAAAACATTTATATTTCATCTATTTTTTCACGCTTTTAAAAAATAAAATGAATAGATGCGTAAATAGCTCAATAAGAAACTGAGGAATTAAACGATTATTGATTACATTTTCGATAATCAAAGGTAAATTTCATCATACCATGCGTTTCTTTTTTGAGAAAATAAAACTTTTCTGTTTCGGATTACTTCAAAATGATTGTTTAAAAAAATTTTGAAGAAGAAAAACTACAACTGGATTACTAGAAAAATCGTTACGAATGTCGAACAGGCAGATAGATGTAAGAATAACCTTCAAGAATGAAGTTTAATAATGATATGACCGTCATATTGGTCTGACCTTCAGAAGAAAAATTGTATCCTCCCAATCGAGGTCAAGTTGATAGGTTAAGTTTGACAATTTAGGCCTATGTCAGATGAGTGATTAGATGGAACAAATGTCATGTTCTTCGAATTTTGATAAATCATCTGCTTGTTTGTTTGTTTGTTTTTGATGTAACTAGCAGAAAGCAACACGTTTCCTACAACGTGTAATTCAGAAAGACATTTGCTTCGAAGAAACAATTTATTTCAGACCGTATGATACAATGGATATAAAAAATTATGACGGTTGAATTTTAGAAATGTAAGAATAGGCCTGGAGGTGATTTCTTTATAGGTATCTTCTGGAACCAAACTTCGCGACAGTTTACATTCCCTAGAATCCATATCACCATTACTACAATCTAACAATTCCATTCGTATCCTTAACGTATCCGTAAGAAGCGTCATTTCAATCTGAATGAAATATTTCAGCATTATATTAAAATATAACAAAAAAAATCTGAAATTCCAAAATCTCAAAAACCAATCGATGATAAAATTTCCATCTATATTTTGTTAATATATAGTATACAATAATTTATAGTCAAAAAAACTAAAGCATACATTGTTCAATTGTGATTTGCATAAGCTTTGGATAATTTGGCGTGGATTATTGTTGCCGAAAAGTTCAGCATAAAAAGTTGGACAATGCTGCCATTGTCCGGTTTCCGTTTTCTCGAAACAATGCACAGTCCAAAGTAATACCAGTAATCGAATAGCTTCCATGCAACGACGTTCAACCAATTCGTCTTCTAAATATTTCACGCCGTGTTGCTGAAATTATTTAAAATTATCAAAATTTGCAAAAAAAAGAATTTTTTGAATAAAAAAAATTAATTATCTATAAAAATTAATGATTGATAATTAAACATTTTATTAAGACTTAAGGGTGAAAATAATTTAAAAACAATAAAAACTTCTTGAAATCTCTATTGTAATTAAAGATTACACTTAAAAAAATAGAATAAAGAAATGTTTACTAATCCCACGATCACATACAGTATATTTTATCACATACAGTACATTTTATCGCATACAGTACATTGGAAGATTTGATAATTTTTGCGAAATATATTTTGTAATCGTTCAATTTTGATGGATATTTTGTATGACGAAGATTTTTTTCTTGCTCATTTTTAAATTCTTCTATCAAATTTGAAGTATCAGTCCTGAACTGCAATGAATTACAAAAGAGTTAACAGTGAACTGTTCAATCATAAGAAACAAAATTGTGAAAAAAATTAATCATTGCGTTAAAGTCTGAAAATTAATTTAGAAACTAAAAGAATAATTTTTTTCAATTTTTGCTTCGCAAAAAAGACAGAAATTACTTTCATATATGAAATGAACTACGAGAAATTTCCATATCTGCTAATAAATTATACTCGGATAGTTTGGAAGCGCTTAATAGCAAATTATAAAATTAATTACTAGCCTTAAACTTCAAACTAATTTTTTTTGAGATTTTTTAGATATAAATTACTAAATTACAATGAATTTTTTTCCGTCTAATAGTTAAAACCGAAAAAAAAATTTTTCGAGAACAAAAAAAAACAGAAAGCTCTAAAAAACGAGCACTGAAATTAAACAACAAAAATCAAAGTTCATTGTCTAACAAATCCTCGAAATTATTGTTGCTCGAGAAATTTTACAAATATTACTGCCATTATCCCTTCATTTCTTCTTTGATTAACAAGTAAAAAAATTTCAAAATCATTTGAAGCATTTGAAGATGTGGAAGAAAAGCCGAAGTGTGAAATGCACGTAATAAGTTTTAACGGAAGAAGCTAAAATTAAAATGCATTCCAAAGAATTGAAAAATATTGATGGAAAATAATTTCCTTTAAACTTTAACAATCCATGCTTCCTGTCACCCAACGAACTATACAGAAATGGAAATCTGTAATGAAGTATCAAAATGAGAAATTTATGGGATTACATGAAATTTACGTTTTCAATCAACGGGTTTACATTAGTTAAGTGGAGTTTTTCAGTTAAAAAGGCTAGCACTATGAGATACTTTGTAAGATCGATATCATGCCTGACTATAACTCGACAACAGTAGTTATTGAACTTTGGATAGTCTCGATACTAATACATGTAACTATCTTCTATTCACAACAACGTAGAAAAACGTGCTTTATAAGCTAGAATACGTATTATATAATGCAACATAAATGGCGAATTGACAAAATAGGCCATTTTAGAAAGAATTTAGTTAATGAATAAGGAAAGTATTCAAGTGATATTAATTATACGTAATTTTAATAATGCGATCATTGAATATTCTAATACGCAGTCAGTATAATGGTGAATAAATCGGTCGTGAGAAATTTTTGTTAAAATTAAATAAATCATGAGAATTTCAATTTTTCTTTTCAAAAAAATCATTTGAAGATAATATAATCTCTAGTGAATGCAAATTAGAATACTTTTTCAAACATTTCATTCACTTATGGTGCTAAAAACTTTTCCAATGTCAATTTTTGTTAAAGTTTATTTTATTCATAACTGATAATTAAAACTTTAGCATGATATTTATTTCAATATTATCTTTAAATAAAAAATTTGCTATAGGAAACGGATAATTCCGGATAGCTGATAACCGTTTTATTAACATTCACTTTCATTATTTTCATTCATTCGCTATTTTCTTTCGTTTTTTCGTTTTCTCTAATATATCCTCAAACTGTTAAAAAAAGTTGAGTAACTAAATGAGTTTAAGAGATGAAAAAATTTAATATTTCACTAAATGTATTATATAAATAAACTTTCCGGATGAATGCTTCGGGGATATCCCACGGGCACATTGAATGAAATATTAGTATTTTCTTTCATTAATGAAAGCTAAATGAATGAAAATAGTTTAAATAAATGATTTAATTTTTAAATTAAAATTTTTCTCAGATAAGAATGAGATCTATCCTTTTTTGATTACCAAGTTACTTTTGAAAAGATGAATGAATGAAGAAATGAAACTACTTTCTAAGATTACATTGAACATTTCTAAATTGAAATTCATAATTAAATGAACAATCAAATTTGGAAAATTTTGAACTAAAAATTAAGTTTTGAAAATTAAATTTGGAATAAGACTTGTAAATTGCATTGGCTGCTAAAAATTGAATAAATGGTTTCTTTCTTTTAGAAAAATGAGGAAATTTAAAAAAATAAATTTAATTTCATAAAAAACAAACTTAATCTTAACCAATAAAGCATTAACACGAAATGAAGTTTAATTTGACTAACTTACTCAAATCTTATTTTCGGTCATTCGTTCACTTGGATTCTTGCTCATTTTTTTTTTTTTTTCAATTAAATGTAAAACTTGATGTGAGAAAAAGCTGAAAAAGAAGAGATTAAGAGATCGTATTTTATTTTGATATCATAATTGTCTATCTACAAATCACATAGATCTTTTAACATACCAAATCCCAGAGATCTTCCAAAAGACTAATTGCATGTTCTTCTTTATTTTCGACAATATTGCATCCATCAAGGAAACTCCATTGTCGTACAAATTCATAACGTGAAAAGGCTCGTCGAATAGCCTGCAAATTAACGAGTTGTAGGAAAAGGTAAAGGTAATTACTATTAAATATTACTTCTTTTAATTCATATACTGCCAAATTTTATTTTTGTATTTTACGATTTTTTGGATCATGACATGATTCGGGGAAAATTTAACTTATCGAATTCATTGTTTTTTAAAAGAAATGATTTTTCGAAATAATTAATCTCAATTACAATCATGCAACTGCAATAATTTTGTTGGAATATTTTTGCAAGATATCCTAGACATGATCATTTTAAAAAACTATAATTTAATTCTTTTTTCCCCATATGTATTATAATAAATAAATAATAAATCACTAGACATTTGTTAATATTTTTTGCACGTCTAAATCTTCGTTTTTTTTAATCTTAATATTTTTTTAAAAATATTTTGCAATTTTAAATGATTTCTCATATTTTTATAAATGACTGAACTAATATATATGACAATTTGTTTTTTTTCTCTTTAATTTATTTTTATTATTTCCTTTTTATAGCTTCATATCACCCGCTAAATAGCTTACTATTGCGCAAGAATCATGCAAAATTCATTTGTTGATCTCCATCTCCCAATTTTCATCATTACTGTAGACGAAAAAAGAAAGGGAAAGAGAAGGAAGAAATTATCCGAGGATGATGACAATGAATATATTCTTTATTCCTTTTTTACCTCTCTCTCTCTCTCTTTCTTTCCACCTCTCATTTCCTATTTCATATGAAAAAAAAGAGAAAAACTATAGGAATAATAATTGAATAAAGTGTTGGTCTATATCTTTGAGATATATTTAAAAAGAGAGAGAAATTTATTGAGAATATCAATAAGTTTTAAAAATTAAAATTATATTACTATTTACTAATTTAGGAAAATATTTCATTACTTATTAGCTTATCATTATAATTTAGCCGTTCTATTTGACACCTGATAAAATTTACTCTTATCAGTTTCTTTTTCACTTATTAATTTCTTTTGTTCATTTACTTTTACTGTTTTTTGAGAGAAATATTTCCATTTTTTTTGAATTTTATAAAATATTAGGACTTTCTTCAGTTACATCTTTTTTTTCAAAATTTTTTTAAAAAAGGAAGAAATACGTAAAAGAAAAAATTCCATTTGATGAAGCGTTCCATACGTCAGCAAAGTGCAAAAACGGAAATTCATAAATAAAATGCTAAGCTAAATTAAGAAGCAGAATAAATTGCCACACACGGGAGTAGAGAAACACGTCATCACCCATTGATGAGGAAAATTGATAATCGTAGCAGATTATCATAGTATAATAAATGAACTTATCTATTCATCTCCTTCTTTTAATAAATTTTCAATCTTACAAGATACAAACTTATCTTACTTGTATTAATCTTTGATTTTGTTAAGTTTACGTTTAACGAAATTATACCGACGAGTAATTAAGTAATTAATATGTAGTCAAAATGAGTGAGAATTTCACATTCGAATATAGATAAATTATTCTTTCTATTGGCAATAATATTATGGATGACTTTCTGCTACACCTTCTAGACCAATTTTTTTACTGATCGTCTAGCTAAGTGATTTGATTAATTTTTTTTCTTCTCGACTACTTGCACCACTTCGTTTCTTCATTTAAACTAATTTGTCGAATTAATTTAAAAAATTTAAACCAAATTAATTAATTAATCAATTTCATTCGAACAAAATGTTAAAATCAATTTACTATTAGCTCTACAAAAATCCAAAATTGTAGTGATAATTGATCGGATACGCATAAAGTTTTCCCATTTAAATATGAAATTATCATTTATATATTTTCTCTTCTCTTCCATTCATACTTATCATAAGCGATCTCTTTTCACTTATCAATGAATATAATCAGTTGAGAATATTCTAATCAATTAAGATACTTTTCAAATCTTAATAGGTAAGAAAAAAGTTAGAGGCGTGGCATTTTAGAGGGAAAGCCATAGGCGGAGCTGGAATACGTGTGGGTGGTGGCGGTGCGGAAAAGGGAGCGAAGGTGGAGGGGAAAGAAGGAGCAGTAATCCTCCTTTGTCTATTCGACGCATTCCCGTCTTCTGATACGTCAGTGAGTCGACGTCTTCTCATTCAGTCCTTCACGGATTTCTCGCATTGCAATTTCCATCTATCCAAATTAGTATGCTAATTAATAGATAACCTTTTTCACTTTACACGTCAACTACAGTACTACGTTAAATTTACAAAAGGATCAAAAAATTTGGGTACATGCCACTCTTACAGTCTATTTTGGGAATATAATATTGAAATGGATGATGCATTATCATTCAGCTATTAGATAATACTACAGTATTAGGATTTTACGGATTAAGTACAGTTTTGCGGATATTAATCAATCATGCATTATCTTACAGATCATGACTATTAATAGGAAGAAGATTTTTATCTCACATCATTATTATAACTCTACATTTTATTTTTAATTACCTAGGGAACAGATGAGATACTGATAAGTCTGAGAAGGATTCTTCTAAGTACATTTAAATAATGTTTAAGAGAAGAATGACAAAGACAAGTTTCAACTTACAAAAATTTAGTAAAAAAGACATGAAATTGTATGACGAAAAGTAGCAAATATTGCTAGTTATAAAAATGAAATATTAAATCTATGCAGAAGATGCTTAGCTATTTATTAAATGTTAGTGATGATATTAATCATATTAGCCAGTAATGACAGCAATGGTACCAAAGAGGATTATGATTATTATTATCATTACTACAGTAATATATAATTATCGCAGTGCTATTAATGAAATAAGTGATAAGAGCAATAAATTATAACTGTTAAAATAACAGTGTAATTAGTAAGATAGTTTGGATAACAGCGACAATATTGATAATCATCATATTATCTTTAATTATATAATACTACTGATAGTAGTACTAGTAGGATTGGTAGTAAAAATAACAGTTTTTATTGCGGTTTCTTCCTCTGACTACTTCATAAATCATTTTTGTCGAATTCACAAAAAACATTCCATCTTTTTTACTAGTTGAGTAAAAAATTACAATCAACTTTAATTACTTTTGTAAGTTAGATGTTAACTTGTTCGATCTTAGCCATTCTATTATATCTTAATTGAAAGCTCTCAAATAATTCATTCCTCTCCGACCTCTTTTCCATATCATTACTTACTTGTTGGTAAAAGAAAGTGGTTGCTGATAAGTGATTAGGAATGAACGCTAGTTAATTATATCAACAAATGATAAAAACAACTACATGGAAATCATAAGACTTAAAATGAATCAATAGATCGATATTACAATGACCCTCATCAACTGATCACTTATTTGTTAAACGATATTTAAAGTGCAAAAAATAAACTTTACTTTCCAATCTTAGCTTTTCATCTCAAATTCTATTTATCAGCAAAACTTCATTTACTTTCTCCCTCTTCTCCAATCATTTATTTCGTATCTTTCCATTCATCATATTTAGAAAAACTTTTTTTCACTTTGGAATTTAATTTTTATTTCTTTATCCATTCAAAATTTCATGTATTTCAGCAAGAGTGCCATGATCTCGGTGACACTATTTGCCAGGGTAGCCGTAATTGTCATACTAACAGCTAATATCAATGCTTTAATCTGTTATGAAAATGATGAATCTGTAAGTAATTGTTTTAATTAATGTTTATAATTTTGACATAACTTAACTGCAAGAAATTTATTTTAAATCGAATTATAAATATTAAACTTTAAAACAGACGTTGATATATTTAAGTCTACCTTAATTAAAATGCTTAATCTAGTTCTTTTGCTATTCAGGGTAAAGTATACGAGATATCAAATGAATCCTGGGATTATTGCGTTTTTATCCCTGGTCATGAAGAAGAAGGTCGAGTATTCGGTATTGGTGCAGAAGCAGATTGGACAACAGCTTACGATGAAGCATTTAGTACATCGGATAAAATATATCAAGTGCTCTCTGTTTGTCTCCTTGAGGTGATATATTATTATTTCAAATTATATTACTATTTTTAATAGAAAGATAGACATTCAGTTCACTGACTGATAGTAGGTTAAGAGGGAAGTACCAATGAATTATGGGTTAATAGTCTTGAATTAAGACATTGCAAAAATTGCATCTTTCTATCGTCTTATCACAGCCATCCAAAATGGTTTACTTTCAGAAATATGATTTCGGTCAGCTGAATCCAAAAAGTGTTATCAATCCGTCAGGTTCCGTGGAATTCATATTCCGATGCATCTGCAGCTATGATCGTTGTAACAGTGCTACCACATTTAGTAACTATTTGAAGACAATTAAAATGGATAATGCTAGCAGCAATGCTGAAAGAAATTGAAGAGAGAAAGGGAGAGAGAGAGAGAGAGAGAATGAGGGAGAGAGAAGAAATGCTAAGGAAAGTTATTTCATTGTTTCGTTACTAATCAGTAAAAAAAAGAACACATAAAAACAAGTTTATAGAACATAAAGATAACAAGTTTTGAAATTTGAAATATTATTAACATCTATCTATCAAATGTTTAAAATAAACATTTCAAATTTCAAATTTCAAACATTTTAAATTTCCGGAAGCTGTTCATTTTTTTGGAATCATTTCAAACGATCAAGAATAAATGAACATAAAGTTTACCTCTCCATTACTTACTAATACCAATAATATCATATTTTTAATACATTAATTGATAAACTGTCAATTGAAAGAAAAAAAACAATTGAGCACTGTACTGCAAATTTTGTTGGAGTGTTGCTTTTCCGACTTTTTGTTTTGCATTTTGTGCCTGAGAATTTTTATTGTTGATAATATTTTATCCGTTCCCAATTTTTTCCAAAAAAAATTTTCTTTCCATCTAAAATTCATAAACATTACAAGAAATAATTCTAATTCATTGATTATAACTGTAATTGTCTCAAGAAGAAATAATTTCAACACTTAACATTTGTTATCATTTAAGTGTTTTTTCCTTTTCCTTCTTTCTTTCTTTCGTTAGCTAATTTAAATGTAATGATCTCAATTGATAACAGAAGAAAAGAAAAAGTTAACATTCCTTAAAAGGCATTTTAGTTGCATAAATAATTATGTCGTTGTTGCACACATCCAAAAATAATTTGTATCAAAGAATTTATTTGTTTTTGTTTTTGTTCGTTTGTTGTTTATTTAGCTGAAAAATTTCCTTTCTTTCTTTCTTTTTTCTTTCTATGAATAAATTTAGTTTCCTGTTTTTCATTATTAAATCATCTGTATTCAGCATAATAGAATGAAATCATCAATGTTGTAAACTATCTTACTGTCTATTCAGGTTGATCATTTCACTTTTCGAATAAAAACTTTTAATGAACATTATCCGGAAATTTGAAAGGTAGCGAAGGAAATGCTTGAAATTTTATAAAAAATAAACATTTTCCTATCAAAAACTATTCAACATTTTGCGCTTTTTTTGGGAAAAAAAATAAGAGAATTAAAAAGATCTTCAACTTATTCCTCCAACTAAACCTCACCATATTCAATGAGAAAGAAAAAAGATTAAAGAGAAAAAATAGGTGTGAAGTTATTAAGCATTAATTTCATTCTGAATGGAAGAAAATTTGATATTTTTATATATTTATGATCTATTATAACTCATTGATTCTCATTCACAAAAGAAATAGCAATTGGAAATAAATTGTAACTTATCTGAAGCAAGCATTTTCAAATGTGTAAAAGACAACAGATGTATTTTAAGCAACTTTTTGCACAATTAAATTCGATTACAATGATTCTTGCTTTCATAATTCCAATAGAAAAAAAGAAGAGTGAAAGTTTTAAGTATCAATAAAATTAGCAATAGCTTACAAGGAAATAATTTTTCTCCGTGAAAATTACAAATGGGAATTTATTTTATTAGAGAAAAAATCTACAAAGCTTCGTTTAAATCTCTAAATGATGCTAATAGTATTATTCATTAGCTAATTACTAAATATACAAGGTTTTGATCAACTAAAAAAAATAAGCTTGATATCCTTAATGAGGAAAAAGAAATTTTTAAGATACAAAAAGGTTGTTAGTCTTTACCATTCATTTATGAACATTGCATAACTTTTTTGATGGCAAGAATACATATGTGAAATGATGCGATATTATATCATTTTTCAGTCAGAGGCAATCTAATTTAAAAGTGATGTGATATTTCTTATTTACTTTTTATGTATCACTTAGTTGTTTCGTTATTATTAACAATAATACACAAATACTTAATCAAGTCGAAAAAATTAATTGAATTCCCAATTAATATTTGAAAATGATATCATCTGAAGTGGGACGCTAAAAAAGATTTAAGTTTTAAGTTGGAATTATGATCATTAATGAAATTATGATTCTGTGCTCTTAATCAAATATTATTTAATCAGTTGTGATAAAGAAAAATACGACTTGTGAAATAGAAATGTAAAAGGTAGGTTACATTGAATAAATTTTGATAAGACAAGGTAACAGAATTTTTATAAAGTCTTAATTCTAGGATTTTCAAATTTGTCAAATTTGGATACTGTAAGACACAGTTAGATGATTATGATCATTCAAATCGACGGGCATGGCATCTACAAGAATTCAAAATTTTCTTATTCTTCATTTTTTACGCGGAAACTGAAGGAGAAATGATTCCGGAAGATTAAATTACCAGATAATTTTTCGAGTGATACCGAAGTTTACGAGAATATTCGGATGCAGTGAGAAACTAGACTCTGTTAATACTTACTTCATCATCCAATTATATAAGCTCAATTATCACAATGTCATTTTAGCTCAATGAAAGATGAAAAAACATACTATTTGTTCTCTGTTTAAAAAGTAATTTGAAGGTTTGGCTAATGTGAGCTGAATTTTTTAAAATAAAAAAATGCTTATATTGATGAGCAAAAATTATTGCCAGTTTCGTTGTGCAGGAATTCATTTTGAAATTTGAGTGGGAAGAAATTAGCTGACACTATCAGACTAATAAAAGAGAAATAACTCCTCGTATCTAAATTATCAAGGTTTAAATCTTAGTGTTTGTCAAAATATGAAAATTTATAGTTTTCTCAATTTTTCAGAAATTTTAGGAATTTATTCTGATACCATTTTAAGATCAAAATATATTTTGCGTCTAGTCGGAAAATGTTTTTAAATTATAATATGCGAATAATTCTATTTAATTTACTTACTCATTAAATTACCGATAATTTTTGATGAATTGTCTAATTTCAGTTAATCAATAGATGATAATATTTTCTTTTAGCTAAATTTTTAAAGCTGGTGAGATAAGTAAATTCCTTAAACATTAATTTAAATCAATGAATATTGGAATTCTGAAAGAACAAAATTCATCATTTGCATATAATTACTGTTTTTTTTTTACAATTACAACAAGTTATTGGTATAATTTTCGCAATACTCATATTTCTTTACATCTTAAAATGTATAGCTGATAGAATTTTTTTTCTTCATTTATGAATTTTACTTAGCTTTTTTTGCAAAAGATTATTTGTCTGATTGAATAAAGTAATTTGAAGAAAGATTTAAGTATAAAGAAATTTAAAAAGAGAAGGTGGTTGTTAAAGTGAGATTTTAACTCAGTAGCTTACTGCTACCTCATAAAATCATAATAGATAAAGCATACCCTTTTTTGATACTGAAATTTCTGTAAAAAACAATTTTGTCAAAATCTTTTCTATTCAGGAGAATACTTGAGATAAGTAAAGAGTGTTACTTTATAATGCATGAAAGTTGTAGGCTGATATAAATATTACTGTTATAGAATAACATAGTACCGAGTAACCCGAAGAAATTTTATAAATAGAATGAATTCAATAGGGAAGATAGTGATTAACACTTTTAAAATACTAAATCTTTGTCTAAAAAATACTAAAACAGCATGATTGACTTATTATATTCATATGATTGACTTATTTCATATGATCAAGAAGTAATAGCTTCAACCAAAAAAGCAGCTTACAAACGAAATGATCCATCCATCAATTCTTTTCAGTTAATCATCAAAAAAGAAAATTCATCTATTAATGCTATTAATTGTCATATATTATTGCAATCTTTCAGTAAGTATTTACTACAATTATTGTTCAATAAATTAGAAAATTTTCCTAAAAAAATCTTCATATAGACATTATTACTAAATCTTTATAGTAAGGAAAGGTACGGTTAAGTAAAAATATCTCTTCCGAAATATTTTATAAAAGCTAAGAGAAAAAATAGCTTAGAAAAAATTAATAAATATAACTTTTGAAATTAACATTACAATTATAATAATACCTATAAGTTAATTATGTTTTGAGATTGAAGAAATAAATGTACACAAATATAGCATATATGGAATGAAGTACTCAGATACTCTATCCTCTACTTATCTTTGATTGAGGACCAGAAACGTTTCATCAATTACTTTACGATAAATCTGATCAACGAAGGAGAGAGTGATTTACTCTCTTATATTTTATTAAGAGCTTTTCTAGATAAAGAAAGCATACACATATAAAGTTAACTACTCAAAAGTAAACTATATTAAAGATTAAGAGGTAAAACCTTTGCAATGATTAATACATCCGAGCAGCAGAAAAACGGTATTCCACGAATGAGCATTAAATGCAACAGGGAACTGAGGAATTGTTCCGAACAATTCGAACTTCGTTTCAGTCCTATCCTTCGCCAACGTTGATCTGATATATATAATGATTGAAGTGCCTAAATTACTTTTTACTTAGGTAAATTTAAATAATTGAATTTTAAGGAAATGAAGTAATATGCAAGTCTTTAATAATTTCTTTTTCTTCCTTTTACTATAATGTATTAAACAGTTGACTAGTAATTAACGATCGATACCACTTTGTTTTTTCTAAATTTACAATAAAATGATGAGATAAGAGGATTTCCACGTAATGCATCTATTATCAATATGCTATTCTGTAATTGAAATTCCTTAAACACATTCCAAAATAAAACCATACTTTTAGCTGAGAGGATTTAGGAGCAAATTGATCTTTTGCCCAAGCCATTAAATCGCGTGTAACATCGTAGAGATATTTTTGTCCATTTTTTGAGCTGCTACGATATATCTTAAAAAAGCCTAATTTAAGCTTTAAACAATATGAATACAAATAAATAGCTAAATGGTGAATCTATTCAGAGCATACGAGATAATTCATTAAAATGAAATAAAACATTCATTATTAAATTGTGATTCATAATCCTCATTACCTACCTAAACTTAAATTTCAAAAATTAGAAATCTTATTTATAACATTTAGCACAAATTAGTATCACATACTGAATTAGATGGAAATCATAGGAAATTGAAATACCAAAAATTGAAAATCTTATCTACAACATTTAGCACAAATCAAATGGTATCTAATTTCCAAAAAAAGACAGCTGTTTTTTGACAGCGAATACCTTCTTAAATTAATTTCTCGACAATTAATACCTTATCACTCAGAGATCCTGGAAAATGAATATATGAAAACCATTATAAATTCATTGGATAATTAACCTGATTGGAGTTAGAGCAACTGAAGCATGCAGGTAAAGGATCATCCAGTGGTTCTTTTAAATTTTTTTCCGCTACAAACGGACAGTAATCATCCTCAAACCATTCCATACTTCGGACAGACGTGGCTGTTGAACAACGATCCTCGCTGATTAGATTTAAATTATTCCGTCTTAAAAGCATTAAATAGAAATGTTTGGCATTTTCACTCTCTTATCATTATCTCGAATATCTCAGGATAACATAGTAACTTACGCTATATCTGCTGTATCAGAAATTAATTCATTTCCTTTGTTTCATTATTAATGTTCAATAATTTAATTATCTTTTATAGCCCGAATGATACTTTTTGAAAATTTGAAAGTAATCATCAATAGTTTTTTTGCATAATCGATATTTCGAATATATAGTTATTTAACCTGTGAATATCTGTTAAGATTCAAATTATTCAGGTTATTAATTTTGCTAGCTTAGAGACATTCTTAGTCAAAAGTAAGCAGATTATTATTTGTCTCTGCTAAATCTGTTTCTTTTTATCTGTTTTATTAGCAATTCATTCCACCAGATTCAATCATTTACGTGTAATTAGACTCTTCAAGCTTAATTAGTCTGTATTAAGTATATTTGTTTAAAGTCTTGCAAACTCATACTGCTAAATATCATTCTCCTTCTCTCAAAACTCATAGCATACCTACTTGAATCACTAATTAATCAACAGTGATCAAATTTTAATTTAATTAGATTATCAAACTTAAACGTCTAACAAAAATGTTAATTTATTCATATATTTTCTTTGAATATGTCATACGAAATCTGAACAAAATTTACCCAATGATAGAATTTCTATTTGCTAATATAGGTGCCATCATATCAAAAGCTTCATCTTCACTTGAGAATGTTTCTCTGCCAAAAGTACATTTTGCACCAGTTGATCTACAGTGACATCCAGGTTATATTAAAGTAGATTGTAAGATTTAGAAAAACAATTGACAACTTATTTTCATAATGATGAGGAAGAATGAACAGTGATATTCATACTATTCATAATAGGGATATGATTACGAATAGAATAGGATTAATTCTGTAGGAGCATATTCTGAAGGGACAAACTTCTGAACTAATACTAAGGTCAGAGATCAGTGTAAAGAAAATATTATCTTTCTTAGGATTTTAATACTATAGATCCGTCAAATTAATGCTAATTGCAGTGATAGTTTTTTCTCTCTTTCCCTTCATTTTCACTAAGTATTAGTGACTTCAAAAAACTATGATAAGATGAATGAATAACCTAATAGATGATTGCAAATTGGATGTTGAAATGGTTCCTCTGCTAATTCCACTATCAGTCATTGATGCTATCATATGATCTGCTGATATTTTCCGTGATGTAGTGCAAGATTGTGTCAGTTCGAGTAATCTGAAATTTTAAACTACTTTTAATGAATGATTTTACTTAATTATTGATGCACATAAAATGTTATGCGATACATATACTTGGTATTCTCTGATATAAGAATACTTAATAATTAGTAATTTCCTATGTTTCTACTTATTTCCTCATGATAATACCTATTTTCGACCAAATATTATTTCACATAAACACGATTTTTATTTTCATCTTTATCATTTTGAAAGAAGAAAAAAATTAATAATCACTTACCCACCCGATGTTGAATTAGCAATAAGTCGTTGTCTGAGAGAGGGAAATGATAGTGAACTACGTTCGCTTGATACTGACATACTATTCGTTCGAGTTACAAACCTGCAGATTATTCGTAAGCTAAACCCAGAGATTATCCTAATTTGAGCATAAAATATAATGAAATTTTTGATTAAGCCTAAAGCTATCTTGTGAATTTAATTTACCCAGTAGTAATATGATAAAGATGCTTGGAATCGACCATACAGTTTTTCTGAATGAAATCGTTACTATCCAATTCACTATTTCTTTCTTCTCGGTTCAACTGAAAATTTAATAAGGAGAAGAAATGAAATGTTTGATAAAACAAACGTGAAAAATTAACCAACTGAAAATTTCCAAATATGAACCTATCATTAATTACAGACAATTTATGCACTTTAAAGTAATATTACTGTGGCAGATTTTTCAAAAGAAATAACTATAAAGCGAGAAGATAGAAAGTAAAGAAAGAATTTATAAGAAATCGATAAAATTACTGCAACGAATGTAAGGAGTTAATTAAATTTTTAAAATAATTCATAAAGTTTAACTATACGTAATTAATTACATTTTCATGATTCCTTTGAACATCATTATTCATTTTACAGTGATCATCCGGTTCTTCAAATAACCCTTTGGCAACTCGAAATTCGGTCATATCCGAAACATCAGATGATACCGAATAGTGACCACGATGTATTATATCGTCTGCAAATGAATGATCGCTAATTATAAAGTTTTCAAATTAAAATATACCTATAATTAAATGATAAGGATAATCCTTCAGCTTTTGGTCCCCAGATTTCTCGATGATTTATCCAATGGTAACAAAAAACTATCTGTAATACTTTCTGAAAATTAATTATCTAAATGAAAAGATGAGGAATTCTTATTCTATCTCTCTAGAAGAAATGAGAAATTTATTCAGAAAAGGCTTTGCAATGAAGCGATAACATTTCTTAAATTGAATTGCTTCAAGAGATTAGGAAAAAAGGACAAGATTGCTTATCAAATATCACAGAAGTGTAATAGCAAAATCCTATCAATATCAATTAAGCGCTGATAATTTATATTTGTGAATAAAATTAAATTCTAATCCTTCTAGCAGAACTTTCTCTCCATTGCATTATATTTCTATTGATTTAATTTAAAAATGATTCATTTTTAAAACTAGAAAAATCTATTTCTTATGCAATAATTCCTCCTTTTGAGATAGATAACGAGCAAAATTCTTTCTTTTATATTTGATAATAATGCGGAAATGAAGTAAAAGAAAACCGGAAAAATGAAAATCGGTTCCCTCATCCCACTGTGGATCATCCCAAAGTAGATGTAATGAAGCTGACTTTTCACTTGAAGTAAAATCCGTATTTGGAGAACTTCGTGAAGCAACACTCGCTGAGCGTTTCCGACTGAAAAGTTACACATATGATTTCTCTTTTTTTAAATGGAACTAAATTTAGTCAAGTTTTTACTTCTGTGAAAATGGCGAGTGAAAAGCTAAAGTTTAGAAAACGTGAGATAAGAAGAAAACCAATACATATCTCGGAAATTAAACAAGCCAACAAAACATTTCAATATATCATTCGGTTAGAGATTAGTCAAAGATAAGAAGCTTATATGAAATACGAAAAAGAATAATATCACTATTTATCGTTACTCAAATATCTGAAATGTTCTAAAGAATATTACAGGAAAACTTACAGCGCTGAAGTCACTTCTAAACGCCTTCTTAAAATTTCAATTGTATTATCAGAAAGTTGTTTTGATCGTCGTAAGTGATCCTAGTAAATAAAATTCAATGAAATAATACTCTTATATGTATTCATATAAAGATTATTTAACATCAATATTCATAATTAATTTGATAAAGATAAGATATACCGAGGATGACACTGTTGAAAGATTACGACTATCACAATCACTTCGTTCATTGTCCGTCAAATCCGTTGAGCAACAGCTATCGCATTCGTCGTTAGCTATAATTGACTGAAAAAAAATTTCCACGTAAAAGAAAGTTATTACTGATAAGTATTTCGAAAGTTCAAAAATTCTCAATATAATGTAATTTATTCAAATCCTTCAGGCTTATTTATAGCTTTAAATTTTTTGCTAACACATAAAATACAATTTTAAATTTCACTAATACAGTGGATAATTTTTCATTTTTTATACATAAATAATCTAGAATGAGATAACTAGTAATCAGATTAATATTTTAAAGCAACAAAATATCACAAAACAAATTATGATAAAAATTAAAATGTTATACTAAAAATAGTACTGGAAGCATTTTAAAGTATTGATACACGAATTGATTGAAATCGTTCAATTTAAACAATGTATAATTAAATCTAAAACGAACCATTCTCGAATTTAGTAAATACCTCTCATCACGAGCAAGTAAATCAAAACGTGCTTGTTCCAGAATTGTCCAAATAAAATTCCTTCCCAATAATCGTGCACAAACACGATACATCATGTATGAACCAACAGAAACAACTAATAATACACCGCTTGTACGCACTGAAATTTAATTTATCAATTGTGATGTGATTTTTTACATTTAGGTTTAATATCTATCAGAAAAGAAGTTCAGCTTTATTCTATAACTTGCTAGAATTATATTTAATGATGTTTGTAATACATAATATATAATATTTACAATTCATTTTTCACTTGGTGGGATAAATGCCTAGAAGCAAGTTTAGCATCAATATCGAATCATGACTTTATTGATTAAATTAATTTAAAATAAATGAAGCAAGCCATCTTTCTTTTTCTCCTTTCTCTTCTGTTAAAATGTTCAAGAACGAAAAATAAAAGTAGAAGAAGTTTGTTATCTAACAAATATAAAATTTATATTATTTGATAGCAAAAATTGAATTTTAGCAATTGAAAATTCCTTTTCTTTTCTCACCATCAATATTGTATATTTAATCAATACTCGATATTAAAAGAATTATTCATCGAACTTTAGATACAAATCAGAGTACAACCAGTATTATTATTCTCTAATGTTTCCTAAAAGTTGCAATTAAATTTATGTAAATTGTTGAATAATTTAAGTATTATATAATGATTATAATTTATTGTTGTATGTTTTTCAGTATTAAATTAATTCAAATTTAATTCCTTTCAAAATTAATTGTCAATGAAGAAATCAATTGAATTTTTTTCGGCAAAAAAACTATTCAACTTTATTAGTGCTTCTTTTATAGTATTTTACAATCGATTGAAAATAAAATTAATATCGTTTAAATTAATTATTGATTAATTAATAGTAATTCTCATTATCAAAGCGCTAAATAGAGTTTTTCGAATAATATCATACGTATTTTATTTGAGAAAAAGATCAAGCAACTGTAATAAAGAAAATTTATTCCACTTGAAGAATGATTTGGAAAGGAAAGTTTTTACGCATCGATCAAAACAGTTTTATGAAATAGTAATCTCTTACCTTTGTAACTAAACTTTTTATTTTTTTCTTGTTTTTTGATTTAGAAGAATTGAGCATAAGAAAAGAATGGCAAAGGTTAAAAAGTATAAAGATATTTTAGAAGGTATAAATGAAAAATTTTAAATTAAATTGAAGAAAGAGAAATGAAGATAAGCAGAAGAGAAGGATCAATTTGATAACTAAATATTAAGGCTTGCAATAACCTTCAAAGGTCAAAGTTCTATATCATCAAATTCTTCTTCAACTTAAATAAAGTTTCTTTTCTTAGCACAATTTTTAGTAAACATATGATCGAAGTGTTGATTACTTGGAAATACGATGCCATTTCATTTAAACGGAAATGAAATAAATTGCAAAATTCAGTTCAATTTTATCGAATGAAATGAAAAAAAGGACAAGGAAGTGATTTCGATTGAATTGAAATTCAGGTAAAGCCTAATGTTGCATTCAAATCATGTAAATCATTTTAAGCTTACAGATTACATATTTATTCATTTCTTTATTTTTTCTATAATTCTCTTCCAAAAAAATTTATAAAACAATAGTTCATCCGTGCTTGACCAATCACAAACTTGTTATTTATTTTAAAATTAATGAAAAATTTAGAAACTGGAGAAAACTTACTGAGCAGAGCAATATTGCATTTATCAGCATCAAACGAAATACCCATTTGAGAGAATATAATTTCAGGTGATCCCCGAAGACGTGCCTCAATAAATAAAACCGGTAGTGAACCGGATAAACTGTTCATTGGTAGCAATGACATTTTTCCCTGAGTGTACAATATCAGAAATGGATTGAGTTTTTCAGTTCAAAGATTCATAAGAATAGAGATATTGAAAATATTCATTGAAAACAATGTCGAGAATGTGATAATTTATTGAAAATTATGTCGAGAATGTGGTAGTGTTTCTTCCAATACAATTTCATATCATTCATTACTGTCATTAACTGAAATGTTCTGTAATATTACTACCTTACACAATCTGAAACTGAGAAATCGAAATATTAAAAACCTTTGAATTAATATTATTTCTGCTTCTGCTATGAACATAACAAAAGAAAGCAATTCGTTAAACTGAAAGATATTTAAGCAGATGTTAAAAAGGCGTTAAATTCTTTTTCCTCATATTACAAAAGAAAAAAAAATGTTGAAATTTTAAGGAAAAAATGAATATTGGATAAAGAACAGCTAATTCTGAGACTCGTAAATGAAAAACACGTACGATTACTTCCAAAGATTAGAATAAAAATTTCCTCCTGAATGGTCATATATATATAACAATAAGTAATCAAGTATGTGAAAGTGAAGTCACATGTCAATGAGTGAACAATAAGAGTACATATGGATACATATTAACCTAAATTTGTTTGTTTCATAAGTGAGGTTAAATTAAAGATATTGATTGGCAAAAAGCGTCAATCACGCACACGTGAATGTAAGAATGTTTGATTTAATATATGACAAATTGATTCAAGAAAAGAGAAAAAAATTGAAATCTCATCGAATCAATTTCAAATGGGTCAAGGTTGTATAGGTTATTGTGAAGTATGACTGTGAAAGTTGAGTATACATACGTATCAAATATGCTTACGCTAACAATTGCCATGAAATCAATCTAAGATTAAGAGGTCTGAAATATAAAATAAGTATTAAATATTCAGCAAACTTATTAAATTTTAATAGAAAACTTAAATTTCCCTGCAGAATAGATAGATCAATTTTTTTCATGAATATTTCTTAAAAAGTAAATAAGAATCTATTTCATGCAATCATCATAGAGTGAAATAATGCAGTAAAAAAATGTAAACACTTCAATGATCTCCAAAATTGCAGAAACTTATTCGTTCTTTCTCTCTCTCCCCGTTACCTCTCTTCTCGTTAGATAAACAGGACAAAAATGATATAAATGTAAAATATATGCTGTATATTTATGTATAAGAAAAGAAATAAATAATAAATTAAAACAATTTAATGAAACAGGAAATATCTATCAAACATTGTAAATATTAAACTTATCCTAATTCTTAATAACAAACTAATAAATTAAATTTGAAAATTCCATTTATTATTCTTTTATGAGTAAGATGATCTTAAAAATATCACATAAATCACAAATCTCTTGTTACAATTTCACTATCTTACTAATATTACAATCACCTGTTCCGAGATAACAATCCCTTACATTCTAAAATTACATTGAAAAATAGTTTAATTAAAATTTAAAATTACTGAAAAAGAAAAATACATTATAATATCATATAATAGAGACAAATAGATTTTAAAACAGGTCCATTAGATCGTCTCTAAACATCACTTATAATAAGATCAATCAACAATTATTAGTGGCGTTGAATATCTGTGAAGCAAACAGTGTACAACGCAGCTGTTCCGTACCGTGTCTACGCAAACCTTTACGTTTGCAAAATTCAGAAAGATGAAATTTAGTTAAAATTTCAATATCGATAAGTAAAAATGAACGATTTAATGATCTTAAAGTAAGTGATGAAATTTACAGCATTTGTCATAGAATAACTTGATATAATTTACGTATGAAAAAGGAGTTATCAGAAAGTGAATCAATGATTGATACTCCTATGATTGTTTACATTTGTTTAACAAATTGTTGCGATTGAAAATAATAATAATCAATGATTATTTACTTGATCAGGTCATTCTAATACTTCCATTGATCAAATATTCTCAAATGATAATATTCTTTATCATTTAATTTATTGAATCACAACGATAAAACAGGTAAAAAAAGGTAAAAAATTAACGGTAATTAATGACATATCGATTATTTAACATATGAATAACACCGGTAAGTTTGTGTATAAACATCATGCTTGAATTAATTAATTAACATATATAACTTACCTAAATAAGCACCACGCATCGAATCCTATGCAATATTAATTGATATAAGAATTGATAAATAAGTTATCGTTAGGTATAAAATGAAATAGTTGTACGAACTATCATCTATTCCACTGTTATTCTTTATCAAATTAGAATTACGAAAATTTAATAGTATATTAAATTAATACATTCTCTTAGAAAGGTTTATTAGGGAAAAAAAATTCCCATTTCTTATTAAAATTATGATATATTAAAAAGTTAGAATTTAAAAAACAAAAAGGGTAAAACACATTAATTGTAATAACGAACTTTATATTCTTTGGTATTTTAAGACAAAAATCGATTTTAAATTCAATACGTTCCTCTAACTTCTATTCTATCGATTTTTTTCAAATTTAAAACGAAAAAAAAAAGCAATGGGAGAAAATAGTTTGGGAATTTATGCAAACAAAAATCATTGATAATATGTTTGCGCTTTAAAATTAACTTTGTTTGTTTCAAATAATTCAACCATTAACTTTGTTTGCTTCAAGTAATTCAACTATCAACATATTACATAACATTCAGTAGTAAATTCTCTACAAATAAGTGTAGTCTTCAAGGGAAAAAAATAAGAAAAGAAAAGGAAATATGAGAAGCTAAGAAAAACTGGCTTATTCCTGAATTGTTGATCACTTCAATTGCTGCTATTCCTTCAATCTAACATACTTTTTTTTCTCTCTTGCCTTTGTAACTAAACGTTTTATTTTTTTTTTCTTTTTTTTGATTTAGAAGAATTGAGCATAAAAAAGAATGGAAAAGTTAAAAAGTAGGAAGATATTTTAAAAGGTATAAATGAAAAATTTTAAATTAAATTGAAGAAAGAGAAATGAAGATAGCAGAAGAGAAGGAATGAGAAATAATGGAATGAAAAAATGCCATACATCTATTGGAAGTGCTTCTGCCAGTTTTCAATACTACTACTACTAGTCAGTCAGGCACAAAACAAATCGATGCCGTCCAGCATTTTATTAGAATAGCTATAATCTTTACACCATTATCAGCAAAAGTTAACACCACTACTACCGGAATATTGGAATATGATATAATCGGAGGTTTGAGAAATATTGAGCAAAAGTCGGATAAAATACCCGGATCTCCCAGTCTAATAGTTTATGATTTTTAACCTTATAATAATTAGCTATAAAATAGGCCATAATTAGAGAAATGTGGGATAACATGATAGTGCTGTAGTAAAAACAGGTTTCAACATAATTGGTTCCACTGAAACTTTCCGCATTCGCCGTTTCATTCATCCAGTCACGTATCCATCATAGCCCTCATGACTCCTAATCTCTTCATTTGTTTAAAAGTTGTATGTAAAATGAAAAGCATCACCAAATATCACATTATAAAAAGATGCCTCAAATGAAGTGTCGAGTCCTTTATTTGTTCAAGTTTATCCCAACTCTTTCCATAAAAAATCCCATTAATTCTGTGAAATGACAAATAACTTCAATACGGAATTCCATTTTTTACAATTCAAAAAATCTCAAAAATCAACGAATCTTTCTCGAAATTTTAGAAACCATGAAAGGAATGAAGAATGGCTTCTGGAAAAAGAGTCATGATCATCAATCATATTCAATTTATACAATGAACAACTTCTAGTAAATCACTCCTCTCCTCTCTTCATAAATTTTATATTCTTTTCAAACAAACTATCACAATATTATCCTGCGGATTTTAAAACAATGCCCATTTTGTACATCATATGTATTAAATAATATAAATCATATGTAAATAAATCAGATATATTATAGTAAATAAATCGAATGCATATTTGTAATCTGCGAATATTTTGAAAATATATACAAAGTTTCTGAAATACGCAATAAATTTTGAAATTTTCTACAATGCCTCACAGGCTAATATATTAGTTTCATTGAGTTCAAAACTGTAATGAAATAACAAAATTCAAAAGAAACTACGAGGTAGTTACATTAGTTATTTCGACGATTGCCTAGGGAAGAAGAAGCGCCTTGTAACTGCTTCATCATATTTTGCAAACCACCCATACCACCCATTTGCTGCAGCACCCGTGGATCCATCATTTTTGCCATTTGTTGATTGAGCTTTTGTAGTTGCGATGGGTTAATATTTTTAGTATTCATATCACCATTCTGCAACCAATAAAACATAAGGAGTATTAAGTAGATAATCACGCCACTAGGTCTGAACAATAATTGTGATCAGAAGAAATCATTAATTTTTTGGAAAAGAAAAAAGAAAAAAATTGATTTCAACAGTACGATCTTTTAGGATAAAAGCTGTAGTAAAGTGATTTGTTTAAACCAATAATTTTAAATTTGCGAAAGTAATAATTTAGGATATCAAAGGCGTGCCAAAATAACTGCACACAAAAACCGAAATTTTGAAAAATAACTTCGTTTCTTAAAATTATTGAA
>JABVXU010000352.1:0-58698 GCA_013365365.1 Cruorifilaria tuberocauda
ATCACAGAAGCTAGCAGTTTGCTTACTTACGAATAGAAAGAAAAATTGTCACGGTCAAAGAAGATCGTCGACAATAACAGGAAAGAAAGAACGACTCAAATATTGTCGAGGTTGAAGAAAGCCCCGACACAGGTAATGGAAGAATCTTTTCTTGTTCAAAGTCACTTTCTGGATAATTCGTTATGAATTTCTTGTGTATTCAAAGAACAGAAAAGTGAATATTGAAATTCAACGATGGATGGATATTGGATTGCTTAATATTGTTAAAAAACTTTTCAGATGTCTTAATTTGAAATTCTTTTCTTTGAATGTTGTTGAGTTCTTTGTTTCAGTTCACCGCTGTTTTTAATTTAGCAGGCACGAATAAGTAATTATAAAAATGCGAATCTGATGTTAAAATATTTGTTCAAATATCTTAAAAGAAAGAGAAAAAAGTTAAAAAAATTCGTATCTATGGGACAAAAAGTTAATGAATGAGTTATTATTTACTTAGTTATTATTCTATCATCTGAAACCAATTATTTCTGGCAGCTATATTCCGGTTTTGCCCCACATTAGCGAACCATTTCTCGTACATTTCTATTTCGCGCAAGGATTTATTTCATGTTTTCGATGGCTTTTCTCTTTTGAAAAATTCACATTCAAATGCAATAATTTGAATGAGAATTAATAAATTTTATTTTTATAAAACGCAATAAATTTTTTCAAACTATATCTTTTCGATTTTAATGTAACTTTTAAAATTGCCTAAACTAAGATAAAAACGATATTTATGCTGTTTTTTATACCATGCAATATAAAAATATGTAAAAGACCTGTAGCTGAAAGCAGAAAGTTATTGTGAAACAAATTAAATTTCCTTTCTTCGAAATTTACTTCAAAATTTGTAAATTCTGCCTAATTTTAGTGTTTTGCAACAGCAAATCAATATATGATGATATGTAAGTTGATTCATCAAATTTAAAATTTTCAAATTCAACTCACCGTGAATAGCAAATAAGAATTATAAGTTTTGATAAGGCTGCTATGATAATTTTACTATAAGAATTGTATTGAATTGTAGCCAATATCCGTTTTTAGTGATTACAATAATATTTAATTTTATAGGTTCTAATTTTCTTGACTTAATATCAGATGAATTATCAAACGATCATCAAACAATGTATTTTTATAAGTTTGCTATATTCCAAGTAATACTTAAAATATTTGTTATAACTATTGATAATTTCAAAAACGTTATATAAAATAGTCTCTACTCTTCTCGATTTTAAACAAAAAACAATTTATTTGTGAATTCTTATTTGTGACAAATTTCACAGGAGGTTTCATATTTGCTCTATTGTAGTAATAGTATTTATGCATTCCTTTTTTGGTTTTTAAACTATCACTTATTCTTTTAATTATATCCTTAAAACAATTGTAAGGAACTCCCCACTTTTTTATATTTTAAGTGAAACAGTGAAACATTACCTTTGCAGGTGAAAAAAATTGAAGAACACGCAAATGAAAAAAATAATATGAAATTGTTTGTTGGGAATCTTTGTCCTTCGTTTAGAAGTGTTCTTAATAATAATTTCTGGAAGCATTAGGGAATAAATTATTTACGAGATAAGCAGCAAATTTGAAATTAAGCATTGGAATTTAAATGATAAAAAATAATACTATTTCAAAGTAGATACGATAAACGCAAATCATGCTTGGAATAAAGTAAAATGACCACACTGAAGATAAAATTTCAATTTCAAATTTATATGTTTATCATAATTGCTTGAATAATAATGACAGCACACATCTAAAAGGGGCTAATTATTGTTTTAAATAAATATCATTTAAAAGATAAAGCTGTGTTTAATAATGGATTTTCTCATCGAAATTGCAATTTTGTAATATCGCAGAAAATTTTTTTTAAGAGAATATGTATTAATAGAAAAGAATAAAGAATATAAATTAATTGGCATCACGCATGTTTTGATGTAATTTCGCGCAAACCAACGAATTTGTCATAAAAATAGAGTTCGGACGAGGAAAAGAATTTTGAAAGAAAAGGAATAGACGAAAAAGGGGAAAGAAATAATTTTTTTAATGACAGGTAAACTGTTTCGAACAAAGTGCAATGTTAACCATCCGAAATTTAGCTTAAAATGATAATTTAAATGCAATTATATAAAGGAAGGGAAGAAAGGTGCGAACATTCATAGTACCAATGCTACCTTGTCATTCATTTGTTCCTGTCAATATGAATGTCCGCATTTAATTTGTCGATCCAATCGAGAGAAGAAAAAGGGAGAGAGAGTAAAATCATATAGAAGTAAGTCTTCTCAAGGAAAGCATTGCTAACAAGTTCAAATATATTCTTAGCACTGATAATTAGTGCAAAAAATCAATATTACAACTTACAAAGAACTACTGATGTGTTGCAGATGCATATAATGCATTTAGACTTCATACTAAATTCATATCCAAGTCGGCCATATTTTTTCACTTGCAATTTTCAATATTTGCGCTTGTTTTAAAAACACAGATGAGAAGGACAAAATGATAAGTGATGAAGCATTTGTTAGAAGTATGGCTGATGTGAGATATAGAATATTACCTAATTCTTCTAAATACGTGATTACAAATTAATATACTAAATTATTTCTCACGTATTCTACGTGTACATAGCAATCATTCAAATATTATGCAAATTTAGATTTTATATTCATGTTATTAACATACGTTTTGCGCTTTGAGTATGCCATATATTATTGCAATCATGTTGGAAAACTGTGAGTGAGATTGCAATATATAACAAAAATAACTTGCATGTAATGATTCATATTACTAATGTATGCAAGCATAATTATCCTTTTGTCTATGCCATAATACTTGCTGAGTAGAAAATACAGAAGGATAGCTTCTGATCCTTCAAAAAATTTCTTTAAAAGAAGCATTCCTGGTTTAAAACGAACATTCGCAATTCTCTAAAAAAAGTTAAAAATTATTATTTTGGTGGAATGAGAAATGGAAACATATGAAATAGTTTATCATGGTTTTTAACTTCAAATAAACATTTGAGAAAAAGCGAAAAAAACAATTGAAGTTTACATCCTGTAGATTAAAATGGAAAAAATAGAAAAGAGAAGAAAAAGGAAAAAGAAATATTGCTTAGTTCGTTGAAAGTGACATTAAATCGGTGGAGTGCAAGGCAATTGAAAAATGAATTGAATTTCAAATTACGTGCGGGTGAGTGACCCGAAGAGATTTACACAACATTATGCATAATTTGAACAAATTCCGATTATGAATATTTTCACAAAACCTTTCATTTCAATTTACGATCCAATTGACTTTATTGTATTCATCGTTTGTATTGTGTCTGTCACAATCGCAATTTGATTCGCCAGTTAAATCTATTCTTCACTCCACACTATTCTTCACCCTAAAGAATGAATTATTCAAGCTATAGTTAAGTTAATGAGGGATACTGTTGTGTACTAAAATGATCTTTTAACTGATTCATTTTTGCTCTTTTTCAAAGCATATTCTTTACATAAAAAGAATTAACAATTGATTTAAAATTTGTCTGTTATTCTGCTATTCTGACAGTTTCTAGGTAGATATCCATTTACATCGCATCAGTTATTTTAAAACTGCTAAATTCTTGTTTCAAGTTTTGAATGATTTACCCCAAATATCGATGACTACTGCTAATTGGAAATTTTTCAAGAAATCCCATTCTTTTCTTTAAATAGATCGGTCTGTTTTCGCACTCCTTGAAATATTCACTCCTTCGATACAAATTCGGTTTCTTAAGGATGACAGAATAAAAGTTGAATTACTGTATCAATAGATTTCTGAAAAAAATCAGTGTGTAACTGATCCACCTAAAGCAATTGCAGAAGTTGAAAAAGCTTCCATCCTTATTTGTCTATATGGAAACAAAGCCAATACTATCGTTTCAAATTACGGAATTGTCGTTAACACGAAATACTTATTGTATTGATACGTGCACGTATTCCCTGTCTTGTGGTTCATTTCCGGTTGAGGAAATCGACAGATCTGCCCCGTCTTCTTCACTTTCCCTTTTCCCTCAGAAGCTTTCTTCAACTCAACCCTCTATGACGGTGTATGTCTGCACATGTTTATTGAACACACGTTATGTACACGTATGTTTTATCCTCACATGTTTATTAAACGTGTACACGTATGTTTTGTCTTACGTGTGTGTGTATGCCTGCACACAAGAAACCGAAGAATCAAAATCAGAAATCCGTGAATGATTTCCGGTATTCAAGAATTGTTGAGTCTGTGCTAATTTGATGATGCACAGAACAGAGGGAGAGAAAAGGGAGAGAGAGAGAATCACACCTGATTCAGCTGGTCTCATGTCCACGGTTCCGAGCGAATTCCTTTCTCGTTTTTCTTCCCATCTCAAAGATACAGTCAGAATCCACCTGTCCTCTCTAACACTTCACCATTACAGACTCTCCACCTCTCTTCTTTCCTTACTTTTCCATCCACTCATGCATCCGCAAGGCCAGTTGCTGCTTGTACACTTGCAAAGATTAATACGTGTATACGCATGTGTCTGCCTGCATGCATCTGCTCGTGTGTGTGTTGAGTGCAAGCGGATGCACACGGTGGCAGTCCTTTCACTATTGAATGTTGTTTGCTCTGTTTTGCTTCCGCTATTCGATTGTTCAGATGTTGTGATCCTTCAGATTCACTTTACTTTGCTGGCCTATCGATCCTATCAATTTTCTTGAAATGAAATGATGCATCACTTCTGGCGAGATTTGTGAACTGTTGAAATGAGGCGGTAATTGGCATCTACACATGAGAAGTGCAGCACGAAAATGCCACTGTACCATTCTTAATGTGTTTTTGATAATCATCTGGATGGCATGAGGTTCAGTGATCAGTGATCAATTAGCTGAAAATTTTTCACGTGTTTTTGTGAATTCTTACTGCTGAACTAGAATTTTACATTTCGAAAAAATTTTGTGTCTGTTTTGCGGAGATACGAGACTCTATCCGATAGTATTTGATTGCTGCCAGCGCTTCTTTTCAATCGACTTTTCTTGCCACTCTTCATTTTAATAATTTTTTCTTCCACTTATTTTTGAAGGACGAATTTTCCTTCCTTTTAAAGGGGAGAATTTCGTTACGTATCGTCGATTTCACTGCAGTTGCTTATTTCCCATTTCTTTTTTGCCCATTTCACTTACTATTCCTTCTTCTGTACTACCCATCCAAATTTTAAGGTGTGATTTTTTAATGGATGATATCGATGGTATCATCTGTCGAGCAATCACTATAGGCAGTAATCTGTATCTTGTCGAAAATCCCGTAGATTTTCATGGAAGATTATTGGGAAAAAGCTCTCAAGGATAATATTTACATTAAATTTTAATTGTGATTCATTAAGAGAAAATTAGAAGTGTATATAAATCTGAGCCTCTCTGATCTGAATTTCATTCTCTTAAAAATTATTGTACTTTATTGATTCACCAGTTTTTTTGTTAGTGCTAGAGATTTCTTTTTCTTGAAGGAAAAAATCATCATTTGGCACGAAACATCTGGTTCGAGTAAAACGTTTGTAGAAGTGCTGACCATTGAGACGAGCGTTACCGAATTCTTCCATATCGTTTTGTCATTGCCGGGAGAAAGGAAGGATTTTTAAAGGACTTCGAATACAAGAAGTTATTTCCTTCATTCATTTCTACTACATATTTCACTCCTTTCTTTAAATTTATTCAAATTCATTGCAAATTCTAATAAAATTCTTAAATTATCGCTTCAGCTTAATTACGCCAAAATTATGCTATTTTAATAGTAAAAAGGTGTGGTTTCTATAGAGATGATAGTTCCTTAACATTTTTTACATTATATTTAAAATCTTTTTACAAAAGTTAAGCATATATCAATTCGCTTGAAGAATAATATATTTTAGCAAAGATTAAATTTCTCCTGAATTGTTAATCTTCCCTAAATTGGTATTGACAGGCTTTGCTAATTTCAAATTGTTTGTTTAGAAAGATTTTAAAAGCCAAAAATACTCATTCTATATTGTTAGAACGATTGAGAAATTGTGTATTTTTGAAATGTTGAAGATGATTTGAGTACTTTTGGTAATATCATTATAATAAATACATTTGATGGAATTTGCATTATCATGAACGTGATAATGCGATATTCAGTCATTTCGTAACTTTCATTTCCAATTCTCTGCATCTTCTAGTTTGAAAACAATTCTGTAAAAGATGCCTATAATTATAATCATTTAACACTGGAAAGGAATGTAGAGAAACCATTAGCAAATATTTTTACGCTAGTTCACTTTTTCTAATGTTAAGAGAATAACCATCAATTCATGGGAAATATGTGTTGAGCAATAGCCACGTCCAGACTATTAATGTACAATTGATCATTACGCTGTTTAGTTGTTTAATTGAAAATGATAGTAGTTAGCTGATAACAGAATATAATGATAGCTAGCAGCAGTTATGCAGAATAACATCAATAGTTAAATGATTTGATTGTCTGTTACTGTCCAACATTAATGATAATTACATTTATACTTCGCAGTACTTTCAAAGGAAAGACCATGAACTACCATTTGTTATCATTCTAAGATGTAAGAAATTTTAGTTCTTTTCTGATATTTTTGAAGTAGTCGTTGGCATTAATTTTGAAAAAACAATTACTGTTATTGTGCCTTATAGTATGGCGCATTCATCGCCTTATCGGATTTTTTCCAGCATATTTTCTTTAAAACTGGAACACTATGTAAACACGCACCCCACTTTAACTGAACTGAAAAATCTCCCCTGTTCATTTTATGCAAACATTGCTTTTTTCTCTAATGCAAAAACTCTAAGTAACTGATTCAGGAAAATTTTGGTCTCTCCCCTCTTTACCTCTCTCTCTTCAAAAGTATTTCTCATTTTATTTTCTTTGAAGCAGTAAAAGAGAGAACAAAACAGAAAGGGAACTTCTAAAAAAATTAGGAAAAAATAAATTTTTACGACTCAGTTTGCTCGACAAATGTTTGGATAAATATAAAACATTGGAATAATAAAGTGATTATCTATCTTATGAGGAATTTCGATAAAGCAAAAATTCCATTTCTGAATTTCATATTTTATATACGAAATTTTCTATAGTTATTTAGAAAAATTCAAAGAATTCTCTGTCAGCGAAGTTTTTTCGGAATCGAATTTATATAAATATATGCACTTTTTCATGATTTTAATTATAGATTAATTTAATTATTAATTAAATTTAATTATCGACGTATTTGAAATGGAAATTTTGCTTACCAAATACTAATTTGTAAATGAGCATTTCAAATCATTTGACTTTACTCCTATCCCAACCAATAAATTCAGCAATTTTATCAAAGACTGACTTCCATCAAACAAACAATTATCAGTTTCCATACGATCGGTTCTCATCCACTTTGGGATACCATTTCACCAGAATATCTCATTAAAAAGCGAAATGACATTTTGTTAAAGCCAAATCAATTAAAAAATTTCAGATTGCGTTACAGTGCTTAAAAATGAATTACCATATATACTTTGAGGAATTTATATAATTTTTAGTGCTTTTGCATGAGAATGAAACTTTTTATTTGTACCAATAAATGCGATGGTTTGGACCTTCCTCATTCTCATGAAGAAATGAAATTTTCGTTTGATGATGTGATTATGATTTCGTTATTCGAATGTTGCAGAAAGTTCTTTACATATGCACTTTTAAGTAATTTAGATTAAAATTAATTTTCCATCAATTTTGTCCACTTTCACTTTCATAGCACTGAGAAATATATTGTTGAACGTATACTATTAGCTTAAGGCACATTGAAAAAATCAGATAAGTAAACGAATTAAATAGGACAGTTCACTCGACTATTATCGTTATCATTATCTTAATTCT
Source organism: Cruorifilaria tuberocauda (assembly GCA_013365365.1). NCBI lineage: Eukaryota > Metazoa > Nematoda > Chromadorea > Rhabditida > Onchocercidae > Cruorifilaria > Cruorifilaria tuberocauda. The sequence continues at coordinate 7,924 of JABVXU010000352.1, forward strand.
CATTCGGGTGATTAGCTTGCTTTTTACGATATTACTGGATTAATGAACTACTGGAAAGATGTGATGATCTTTTTTTTAATTTTTTAATGTTAAAAATGCATGAGGGTCGATTTAAGCCTCAAATATATTTTGTGTTTTATATTTGATGTCCTCTTTTCTCACTCACAAAAAAATTGGTGCTATTTCCACCTGCACAATAATTCTAATTTAAAAACTGCCGGTATTATTTTATATGCTTCGATACATGTAAAAAGAGTAAATGAAGTTGAAAAAAACCTAATTAATACATTTTGAGGTTTTATCAAAATGTTACTGCGAATTCACCTCCAACTCTGGCTCCATATGATTTGAATAATTTAAATTTAATAAGCATATTTGTTCCTTTTTACCTTTTCATTATTATTTCACTGTAGGAATTTAATTCATATCTTTATTTCTGATGCTGAATAAGATTTTTTTGCCATAAATTTCATTTCATCCTTCAAACAATCTTTATTCTAATTTTTATTCTATGCGTGTGAGCGTTGTACATGGTATATTTTAATTTTGTCATTTCAACTAAAATCGTTGGTCCTTATAATTTAGGTTCTTTACTTGCGATTGCTTATACTTGTGATTCCATTCTTGTAGCTATTCTATACTTATAGTTGTCGAAGATCAAAAAATTTGTTTGAATTTTGCGCTATTTTATTCGTTCAAATTTTACTGCAACGCATTACGTTTTTATTTTAGTTAAAATTTTGCATGAAATATCTTCCAGCTCATTTTATTTTCAGTTACTGCTGAAGAATTTTGAACGTCAGTTTATTCAAAAGGAAACAGAAAAAGAAATGTCATCTTCAAAACAAAGCGCTGAGAGTGAATATGAAATCGCTTATCGCTCTACGATCCAACCGCGTACAGCCGTTCGTACGCAAAGTCGGCAATCCGGAAATTACAGTGCTGGTACTATGGTCGGTGGAGGTGGTGGTAAGGCTATTTTGGAGAATTTTATGCATTTGCTGGTAAATTATCACAAATCTTGAGAGGTGAATAAATAAATGCCGGGGAGTGATATATCACACCTTGTTTAATCACATTAGTATTCCGAAAAAGCATATAAGTATTCGATCAGTTTTCATTTAGAAATGAAATATTATGCATTCTGCTGCTGGCGTAGTTGCTGTTCAGCTCTATTATAACATTTGAAATTTTATGTTTTTCAATATCTGAAAAAAATAATGTGAATATCTAATTGCATGACTGCTGTCTGTAATTTGAAAACTGTGAACGCGTTATGATTCCCTCATTCATACGATGCACTTCTTTCTTCTATAGATTTAAATGCTATTTTTATAGGAATTTAGAATTTAAATCATTTTAAGTATTATAAAGAAATTGTAATTACAAAATGAAGTAATTGCATACTTCATTTTAGAGCAGAAATGAGCTTTTTATGATAAAACCGATCTGCAAAGGCATATGATACAGATATGCTAAGTTGAAAAGGTGGGCATTATGGGTAGAGTTGATTTATCTGACTATCATTTATGAGCAATTCCAGTGATTTTGTGGAAATTTTTACGCTAGTTAAAGAAATGATGAAACTTTTGAGCGAAAATTAAGCGAAAGCTTCCCATATCATGAATTACAAAACGAGTTAGGCAGGTCTAAAATATACTATAGTTTTGTTTTCTTCATAAGCTTTGAAGAAAAATCTTAGAAATCTCTCGAACTTTTTCAGTAATCTTAAATAGTATTCATCTCATTAAATTCATATGCTCATCGTAAGAAACTGATATCATGACGAATAAAGTACACACAGTCTCACTTAAAGGTTTGGTAAACAATTGAAATACATTGTAAAGGTATTCAAGAATTTCATGTGTGCTAAATTTCAATCAGCATTGGTAGAGAGGATAGGAGTACCGGTTGTTTGCCAGGATTAGTGATTGCTTTTTTCGGGGAATAAAGAGAAAGAACCTGTTATTGAACACAATTTTTCCATCACAATTTAAAATTTTAAATATCTATTTTCCTCATTTTATTTATATTTTTGTGTTCCTGACGAATTATATTAAATATTAAGTAAATAGTTAGATTACCTAATTAGATATTAAATCGTTATCAGTACTTATTCCATTTTTTATATCAGTTTATGTTGTTCCTGATAATCATACTGTAGCGTATCTCCTTGCATATAAGCAGTACTGATTTTATCAAGTTTTTAAAAATGTTTGAGTAAATTTGTTAATTGAAGAATTATAAAATATCATTTGCTAAATCGTCAGAAGAAATGACCCTCAACAACGGTTTGAAAAGAAGAGAAACTAAGAAGTTTGTAATTCATCGAAAAATTAATGAACTTGAAAATAGTCATTCTTTTTCACTGCAATCATTTGAATCGTCCCGAGCGTCATTGTTGTACTGTTTTTAACCTTCTCATTCTACAGTACTTCTATTTGAGAAGTTTTTTTTTTGATTTCCATTGCACATACCAATAAATAATTCTCTAAGATAGTTATTTGCACAGAATATTAATTTCATGCTCAGCGTGTTATGAGAAATATCCCTTCCGAAGTATAGACTTTCCTTTTTGTTGGTTCTTTCTGAAAATTACTATATTTATGAAAAGGATGAAATGGAAAGTAATCCTGTGAGCAATTTGTTGTAAATAGAATAAGAGGGAAATAAGGAATTGCGGAAAAGATAGAAATGATAAAGGAACATTCTGATTACTGGAAATAACAGAATATTTAGAGAAATTGATCTATTTCCTGTTAAAAGAAATATCTGATAGTATTTTAGAAAAGAATATTGCTAGTGTATGAATTGTTCGATTGTTTAATTCATACATATATTTAAAATAAAGAATAAATGGGAAAGATTTTAAATAACAGCAAAACTTCCTAAGCTGGTAGGATTGATAAGAAATGATTGAATATCAATATCGATATTTATAGTTATATTGCAGTTCTCAATTAACTGAAATCACTGATTTGATGATTTTTCAGTCTTGCATATCCCCTGCATGTTCATGTTATCAATACATGTAACATGAATGAAGTACACATTTTGCTTTATCATCGTTTGAGTTTATTTTCTCATCCGTTATTGTGTGTGATCATTTAATTAGGATATCACTGTGAGGGTTCTTGCGTTATACATTAACTGTCTCAATATGGGTTGGTCATTTGTGAAATAAACTTAGGCTTCTATCTAAAAGCAAGGAGGAAAGCTAGTTTATCGCTTGAAAATTTCCAATCGGTTGTTAATGTCACCTTCGAAATATTTTTTCAACTTTCACCAATTTAATGTGAGAAGGTAACAATATCTCTCAACCTCATTCTGAATTTTCAGTTTTACATCTTTTATAATCTAGATCGAATTGAGCTTTCAAATTTGATTTCCTAGTACGGAAACATTCATATGACATAGTGAAGTTGGCATTCGATTTAAAACATTACTCATTTGCCTTGGAAGGGAAAAGATTAAAATGGCTTTAACTGAGTTGATGAAAGGATCGCAAATTCTTATCGAAATTTCATTTACGTTGATTTTTTTTCGCTTCATCATGGATCGGAATCCTGCTTTTCACCAGTTTTTATTTTCAAGCAGAGATTGAAGCACATTTCAAATAGTCAATATTTACCTGTCGGTTTTCTAGTAGGAGAGTTTTTTTTATATGATAGACGATAAAATTTGTTTGGCGCCTTGAATATATATATTGATATTGAAGTGATATTACTACTTCGGTGATATTTCAAATAATTTTTTAAAATAGTTTAGCTTCCTTTACGGAGTTTTTCCTTTCATCTAAATAGTTTAAAATTATCTCTTATGTAAGATTTTGAATATAATAATAATTAGCATGGGAAATCTTCCATAATATCTCAACACATAGATTCAGTGGGATTTTGGACAGAAATTTTCATAGTGCCTATTTTTGGTATTATTTTCAGTAATCAGTTGAGGAAAAAAAATAATCCATATTTGAAATTTCTTTTTACTCTTTTTCAGGAATGAAACATAGATTTAGTTCAATTCGAAAAGGTGGTTCCTTCAGGAATTCGGATTGCAGGGAAATGATTTATTTCTTTTGGAAGGATTTGATAAGTAAACTTGAATATCCTAATCGAATGCATTCTTTTTAAAGAAACAGAATTGATGATTAATAAGAATTTCACGATATTTGGAGGATTGAAAATTAATATTTTTACTTTTCTCTTTATTGCTTAAACTGTTTGATAATCCATCTGTCTAATGCAAACCAAGTTGAATATTTCTTTCTTGAACTGCTTTAGTAATGTTTACTTGATGGAAGGACTGTATTTGAACGTCTCAGAGATTATTTAGAGCAATGACTCATTAACTTCTAATTACTGCCGCTAACTTTCTGGTTCGTTTGTTAATCGGTCGTCTTCGATGGCGCACTCTGACGCAGTGATTCTGAAAACAAGTTACTGAACATTTATTTAAAGCATACAGTTTTATTTTAAAACATAGATGACGCGACAGACACATATACACACATGCACACACTTATACACATACAGGTGATTGCTCCACAGCATAATATATCGGAGGAACAGATTTACGATTACACATGCAAGGACAGGTGAATGATTCTGTCTTGTTGACACTAAAGTGATATTAACTGTCTGTTTCATGCTGCCGTGATGTCCCCAACTTTTATTGTAACGCACTCTTGGTATCATTAGTAAAAGTTGTTTTCTCTGATGAAATTTCATTTATTTTAATAATTAGCTCTACGCAGGTTAATCTAACTGCAGATTTAAAACATGTCATTTGCATAAATCATTTAAAATAAGTAAACTGAGTAAGCAATATTATTTTGAACTGTTGCTCAATGAATAGTCCAAGTCATCTGAAGTTATATTCAGTTTAACTATAATTAATGTTAGTTCAGTAAGAGTAGAAGGAGTTTAGTCTTTTATGTTAACATATTTCGACCATGACCTTTAACAAAATAAATAATTAACTATTTATTCAATTATTATTTACCTGCCATTTATTGAATTGAATTGTTTGTTAAAATTTTGATCATTCCATCCCGAATATATTATTTAAAATAGTTAACATACTTGATTATCGCTATAGAACGCTTCGGATTAACTTAATCTGAATCACATTAAGGGAATCGTTCATTTTCTATAATTGTAGTGCTACCTGCTTCAGACGCCGTATATAGGAAGTTCAGGGATGTTTTCAAGTGACAGGCATAGAAAGGAAGAAGGGTAGTACATGGTGTGCATCCTATGTGTGTTTGTGTGTGTGTGGTGTGTATGTGTATATGTGTGTGTGTGTATTTATGCCACTAGTTTCATCTATCAACATTCTTGTTCTTACTGTTAGTTAGTGTCACATAAGAATTGCGAAGTAGAATTCTCGATATGATCGTCAGTGATAACAGTAGCAATGACTCGGCAGGTGATTTCCACACTATCAATCAGTAACGGTTATGTTAGAGCCATCCGCTTCATTACGATAATTATGATTTCATTGTCACTGTTACGAGAATCTTTACTATTCATTGAACATTAGAAGCGAGATTTTTTGTCATTGATAAATTCTTCCAGGAACTGACGGAATTTGAGTTAATGAATCATCAAAGTGTCTGCCAGCTTGTTCTGGAGTTTTTTTTGAAAAATATGAATACCTTTTTTAAACGAATGAATCACTGTTTTCAAGCTGGTAGACAACATGTTCTTTGAATAGTGTAAGGAAGAACATATTTTTCAAATATTTATGAATTTATATTAATGAAAATGAACTGTTTTATCGATTCTTATCTCTTCAATCTCATATATTTCTCTTAATTTATTCATTTTATAGCTGTCATCGTACGTATTTAGTGTGTTTGCTTGTGTTGAGGGAAATTTGCTTGTGCCTGTAATATTCTAATTTACGGTCTGGTCATTTCTATTATTAACAACCGATCATTATCTGACCCTATAGTCATATTCAAGCAGTAATGATGTATTCAAGTGATACAATGCGATCGTTGTCTGGAGCCAGTGGAGGTAAGTTTATCAACAATGAAGTTGAGGCCAGTATTGCTCTTAATGTAAAAGCAGTGAAATTAGAAGCATAGAAGCGAGAATTTTTTAATTTTTAGGATGCTTTCAGAAATACACAATGTTTAATACATTTTCATTTCCAGCTTACATTCTGCTAATTTTATTTACAATTTTGAATTTAATTCATCGTTGAAATTTTCAGGTCGAGTGCTAAAAATGGTAACCGAAATGGGGTCAGCATCCATTGGCGGCATTAGTCCAGCATTGAGTGCGAATGCCGCAAAGTCATTCCTTGAAGCAACCGATAAAGAAAAAAAAGAGATGCAAGGATTGAATGACCGACTTGGAAATTACATTGATCGGGTGAAAAAACTCGAGGAACAGAACAGGAAGTTGGTTGCTGATCTTGAAGAGTTACGTGGACGATGGGGAAAAGATACAAGTGAAATTAAGGTAAATTTAATGAAATATTCATAGTTCATTTATATACATTGAAATCAGTACTATACTTAATCACTTGGCTATTATCATCTATTGCTTTCGGTAAAACTATGCATTAACAGCTTTAAATGAATTTATTCGAATTCTCTAAGAATAAATTTCATTTGAATAAATCTCCATCACCTTAGATCGTTTGGAAATGAAGAAGTAGTTCCTGATTGGAATCGTCTGATTGAAATATTTTATTTGTTTAAGTCAGTAAAACATGTTTATCTTATTAATTTATTATATAAGTAATAGAGACGATGCGAATTATATGGTTCATTTGGGACTTTTGTCATGTCATCCTTCCCGTCCATCGGAATTGTACCATTTCATTTCGAATGAAAATTAACGATGAAGCTTTCAGTTATAAAACCTGAATATTCTAAGTGAGCAGGTGGAAAACTTTTGCAATAGAATGCCTTTAATGAGTGTGGGAAGATTGATTATTATTGTAAATTCATTGGAAATATCGTGGAAAATTAACATCTATATTCAGAAAAATGCAATAATAACATATATGTATGGAAAGGTTTTGAGAAGGATTTTGAAATATTTGTAATGATATCTTCAAACACAAACTGTACATCACTTTTTTGAAAGTATTTGTCTTCAAAAATTACTTTGGCCAAGTAAATATATGCGGGACTAATCAAAGTTGAAGAAAGATTCAGGAGAGGGAATATATGAAGAATTGATTTATAACCATACGAAGGGATCGTGAAAATAACATATGCTAATTTTGCTTATATTGATAGTAGTATCACCATAATTAGGTAATCAGCTCAGACTAAATTGCACTTTACGATCGTTGAATGCTCGCTATTCTGAAAGGTCTGCTTATCATAGTGTATTGTTCTAGTAATTATTATATATATTACATCATATTTCTCTCTCTTTTGTTACTTTGTTTTTAGTAAATTTCTGAAATTTAATGTAATTACCTTTCCGGAAAAAAACAGCTATTCGAAACTGGATTTTATCAATGCGTTGCAATTTTCATTAATTACGTGTAGTGAGTGCAAAGACATGTATGATGACATGCTGTTACTTTTTTAAGAAATAATTAAATTGATGTTTAATTTGATACTCAGTTGATATTTGATTTTCTTCAGTTGAAATTGATTAATTTTAAAATAACTTTTTAAGAACCAAAATTTGATGAGATTTTTCTATTCACATGAATTTGGATAAGAATATAAAAAGAATTTTTTTTAAAAAACATAATTTAGACTATTTCCAGTTAATTTATTACCTTTGATGCATTATAAATTATATACTACCGAGATTAGTGCGTGAAGGTATCATCATCGAATCGATCTGTCGTTTGGAAAGAATAGTGAAATCAATAAAATGAAGTTTTCTTGAAAGTGGCAATGACTGTTTTACAGATACAATATTCTGACTCACTGCGTGATGCTCGGAAGGAGATTGATGATGGTGCAAGACGAAAGGCTGAAATCGATGTCAAAGTAGCACGGCTTCGTGATGACCTCACGGAAATTCGTAGCCGGTTCGTCTCCTTTCCCTCTTCAGCAACTGTGAACCATAATTTGATGTACATTCATAGGAAAATGGAAAGCGATGTTGCTTCTCTCAAGTTATCATTTTATAAAATAATTGAAGAAAGAATGAAAGTGTTCTTTCTTCCTCCCTTCCTTTCTTAACAGTAACTATTATAAAAATATAAGGAAAATATAGTAGTCTACAAATGCTTTCATCAACCCATTCTAATGAATATAACTGATGGAATCTTTAGATGATGGAATTGACCTAGGGAAACGAATACATTTTGATTCAATTTTCCAAATGTATTATTTTTAATTTAGCTATGAAGACGTGCAACATCGTCGTGAAAATGATCGCGAAAAAATTAACCAGTGGAAGCATGCAATTGACGACGCACAAAGTGAATTAGAAATGCTTCGAGCTCGTTGGCGTCAATTGACAGATGAAGAAAAGCGATTGAATGGTGATAATGCTCGAATCTGGGAAGAACTTCAGAAAGCACGTAATGTGAGCGTTCAAATGTTTTTTTGAGATTTCATTGGGCAATCTAAGATGGACTCATTGCCACCGATTATTTCTGTTTTGATTAATTGTTGATTTTGTCCGTTAAAATTGCAGTTTGGTATTGGGAAAAAATTTGCAGGATCTAGATGAAGAAACCTTAGGACGAATCGATTTTCAAAATCAAGTACAAACGTTAATGGAAGAATTAGAGTTTTTGAGACGTGTACATGAACAGGAGGTTAAAGAACTTCAAGCTCTGTTAGCTCAAGCTCCAGCTGATACTCGTGAATTCTTTAAAAATGAATTGGCTTTAGCTATCCGTGACATTAAAGATGAATATGACTACATTGCTAAACAGGGAAAACAAGACATGGAAAGTTGGTATAAATTAAAGGTATTAGTTCTTTACGAATCGTTCAATTATTTCCATGGAACGTGAGTGTGAAGATTGAGGGAAAGTAAATTTCCTATCAAAAATTTAGCACTAAAGTCATTTGAGTATCACATGAATTCTTATTGAAAATCTCTAAATTTCTTTAATTAAATTTAAATAGAGGATTTCCTAAAACTCTGATCAGAATCTTAAGTTATGCATATTTTTTGATAGTAATCTCAGGTATCAGAAGTGCAAGGTACTGCAAATCGTGCTAACATTGAAGCTAATTATCAACGCGAAGAGGTAAAACGAATGCGCGATAATATTGGTGATCTTCGTGGTAAACTTGGTGATCTTGAAGCTAAAAATGCGCTACTTGAAAAGGAAGTGCAAAGTTTAAATAACCAGGTACGATGACTACTGCACTAAAATTAAAGCTGCTGTCATATTTATAAATCCCTACTCAAATACACCTACAATGATAGGACTTTCTTTTTACAACTCAATTTCGCTTTATCATAATAGTTTTAAAAGTTAGACGTGATCGGAGTTTCCTTTTTTTATTACTATCTGAATGGAGATCGTTTGAATTTGTAGCTCAATGACGATCAAAGACAATATGAAGCAGCTTTAAATGACCGAGATGCGACTCTGCGTCGCATGCGTGAAGAATGTCAAACGTTGGTAGCTGAATTGCAAGCATTGCTTGATACAAAACAAATGTTAGATGCTGAAATTGCAATTTATAGAAAGATGCTGGAGGGTGAGGAAAGTCGGTAAGTGTCATTCATATCAGAAAAGACGTTTTAGAGATCGAAAATTTCGGAATCTTTTTTACATCCATTCGGCGCTTGAAATCGATGCGTGGTCCAAAAATTTTGAACTAATGAATATAAATTTCACTTAATATTCATGAACAGCCATACATAAATGCTTCACGATGAGCGATTTTTAATATCTATTTAAAATTAAGGATAATAGTCAAGATAATCAGTAGCTCGATCCTAAGCTAATCTTATTTCAGAAACAATATTTCAGAAGTGATAGCTTTTTCTCTTTATTCTAGTCTGACGTAACATTCCAGTGTTGGTCTTCGTCAAATGGTTGAGCAGGTGGTGAAGACACATTCGTTGCAACAGCAAGAAGATACAGATTCGACACGTAGCGTGCGCGGTGAAGTTTCTACTAAGACAACATTTCAACGCTCAGCTAAAGGCAATGTTACCATTGCCGAATGCGATCCGAACGGAAAATTCATCATGCTTGAAAATACTCATAGAAGCAAGGTATTTTTTTTAAAAGATCCTAGGAATTCTATGAATGTCTAATCCTATTTTACATTATTAGCGGATGTCCTATATGGCTTATGAAAGTTCTGGATTCTGATTGTATAATTTCTAATTGATAGTACAGATTTTTCAGACTTTCAAAGAGATATTGTTTTTCCAATTCACTTTCAGGATGAAAATCTTGGTGAGCATAAACTCCGAAGGAAGCTTGACAATCGCCGAGAAATTGTTTATACCATACCACCGAATACAGTTTTAAAAGCTGGACGTACAATGAAGGTATATATTCAGGAGAGTATGCTCAATTGTGATTGAAAAAAAATACCATTTAATTTTTCAACTGTTCCGTAATTCGCAAATCTTGTCTCACTTTTATAAATAGATATGTATTAACTTCGATATGAAAATTAAATCTTAATTTAGAATCTTTAAAAATGAATCATTCTGTTAAATCAAAGATATATCAATTTTTACAAATAATAAATCTTTCTAGATTTGGGCACGTGATCAGGGAGGTCTGCATAATCCACCGGAATCACTAGTATACGATGGCGAAAATACTTGGGGTATTGGTGCCAACGTTGTAACAACTCTGATCAATAAAGATGGTGACGAACGCGCAACACATACGCAGAAGACAATACAGACGGGACAATAAAATTTCTTCTTCCCTCAAAAAATGCCCTTTTCGAATTTTTCCATATTATGTTTGGGATATTTTCACAGCAAAAAACTGACGCTTGAATATTTGAGAGACGTCTTAAATTTCATTGCAAATTTTTGCATAGGTTATAAAAATTTAACTCATTTTTTGGTCTAAAAAAAATCTACTCTTGACTTCAAAATCATTAAAAAAATTATTGGAAATTTAACATATTTAAGAAATAATTCATCATGCTTTAAACTGTTGAAACTGAAATATCCTTAGTGAGATTTCGTATTAATTATATTTTCAAAATTTCTATTAGCAACAGGGCTGAACTAATCAAAAAATTTATCACTACTCTTACGCTGCCAATAATTCTATTTTTCCATACTTCTATTCTTTGTTTTTTATATGCTTGCTTACTGTCTTTGGCTATTAAACTGTTTGTACCTTCCTTCATTTTCATAATTCATTATTCTTTCACATCCAATGCTTTCATAAAGTATGTATTTTTATTAAGATAAAGAACATTCATAATCTGTTAATGAATATGTCTCTGAAAAGATTGCACATTTTAATGTTTCTGATATCTACCGGTGGAATATATATCATATTGTCACTAGTAATGTTAGATTTTGTCTTTTAATTTCTTCGACATTCGCTTTCTGCTTTCGCGAATTACTTCTTTCCTAACCAAATAAATTTATATCTTCCATTTTAAAAACATTCTCTTCATGCAGAAAGATAAGTATGTTCAAAATATGTACTTTCTATTTTAATAAATAATAATGGACTTCGGATTTCCTTGAGATGAGCGCAATTAAACTCAATTCTCTATCTTTTGAAGACAAAGATAAGTTTTCCGACGTAAAGATAACTTAATTTCTGTCAAGTCTTAATTACTTTAATTTTATTCGTAATAGAATTTGTTACCTTTGTCTTCTAGCGTTCTCTGGAAGTCTGTCCGAGAGAATTTTTATTTGTATTGCTCGAATATATTCTCGCATTCTGCATCATCTGTATTTCATTTCTAGTTAAAACAATTCAGCATAATATTTTATCTACCGTTCATTTTTTTGGCAATGCAAATACAACACATTTTCAATACTGGTTGAAATAATTTGACCACCTTCCATTCAAGCAATTTCTATTGATACTGATTTAAATTTGCAATTAAACTATAACTACTAAGCAAACAACCAGTTAATGTTAATGTTAGACTCATCATTTTTTTTTAAATTTATTGGGAATTAGCTGAAATTGCTTCTGTTTTTAAGATTTATTCTCTAGGAATCACAATGTGCATGAAATATTCAAAATGAAACGGAAATGAAGTGAATAGTATTCATAGAAGCAATGGATTGTTTAGAAAAAGTAATATAACTGAATTTTTGTTAGGAACCCACAATTTAATATTTAGTTAAGTTTCTATCTCATTTGGCTGGACAACTATGTTTGAAAATTAAAATTCAATTTCAATCTAAAAAAGGCATTGGGAAACTTAAGCATTATGATTTTTTTGGCTCATAATTTCAGCATGAAATGAAATTGGACGAAGAAAGCTGGATCGGAATTTGCTGAAATGAAGATGCCATTGCAGCTGAAATTATTCACCAGAATAATATCAATAAGAAATACTACCATTCATCCTTTACCCTCGTTATGCTCATAGGAATGGAAGTTAGAACCAAATATTTTATGAGTCATTTATGTAGAATGGTTGGGAAACAAAAGTAGAACTAACTGCAGAAGTCTTCATATAATGTTGGTTGTAATAAAAATGGATAATATCTTTATTTTCTCGAAGTCAAATAAGTACCGCAACGATCAGCAATTTGGCCGATCGGCGTATGACTACTATGCCATATCTTCCTGCAGCAAGCGGATGTTTTCCATTTCCTTGTGAGGCATGTTTGTAGAATGAGGCTTGCAATATGCTAATTTATTCGGATTATTATGGTTATATACACACATTAATTCTAGTAATGGGTCTGTTGGCATTCGAAGAAAATGTATTTGGACTTATCGCCAGCATTTATTTGATTTAGTCAAAATTACATAAAATCGGCGCTGAGATAGCATTTATTTCCCTCTTATCGATACTTTCTAGCTATCGTATTATTCAAAATGTTTTCAGTACAATACTGAAGTTTAGTAATTACCAGTAATAGAATGTGCCGAAAATTTCTTCTAAAAATTGACGTTTACAAGTTAAATAACATGATTACGTACAATAGTTTATGTTTCTCATAAATTTGTACAATTATTAAAGCCAATTTTATTTCTGAATTGAGCAACTGAATGATAAACACTACTATTATTTGATTTCCTCTTCCAGAAACATAAGACCTTAACTTAAGTGATAGCGAGAGTGTAATATTTCTTTTCCACGCTCACAAAAAGGGATTGTTTGATATGAGAATTGAATATTGAATTAAACTTTTCAAAAATTTTAGTAAGGATTAAAAGATAGATGTAAAACTGGATTATCATAAATAGAGTGCAAGTGGAAAAGCTTAAGTACTGACTGAAATCTCTCCAGGAAGAATAAAATGTTGACATCATAATGTATCCACTTGTAATTCTCTGACTGAATTGACAACACTTCCATCCTCTTCGAAATTTCAACGAATGCTACTTTCCTTGTCGTCCTTACACCTCACTTTTTCCTTTTTTAAATTTTATTCTATTTACCTGTTTAATCAATTGAAATGACAATTCTCTCTTTTGGCCAAATTTCTTTTATTTGTTCGGAGCGTTAAAAGACACCTATTGAAAATATGTAAAAATAATGTTATGATTGGTTTTGTTTATCCTATAAGAAGCACAAACGAATTGATTGTATTTTTTTTTGGGTAGATCATTTGATTAAAAAATGAAATATGGGAAATCTGAGCATATATCTCCTAAATTTTCCAGATCTAGATGGAATATCAATCAAATTGTAAAACAACAGAATTATCAATGACTGGTAGTTACGACATTTATTTACTTGTTCGCGCTTATTTATTTCCATTTTTAATTATTTAGTTCTTTTAAATAGTGGGATTATTGATAACATTTCTTTAAAGATAATTATTTGCTTTTTTAATACTGAAGTGTATCCATTTTAAATAATTTCTCTAAACTGAATGAGAAGGTAATTGAGATATCGGATCAATTTTACTTATAACTTGCAAACTGTTATTTGACTGATCGAAATCTTTTTCGAGGTTCTCAATAAAAATAAAAATGTCCAAATTTTCTGCATGAATAACGCTATGACGACCTGTTCCAGTTTTTTCATCAAATTTGTGCCATTTAATTTCAAATTTATAACTAATTGATTTGAATATATCCCAAATAAATTCCATGTTAATAAAGATAATTGAAAATGGGATGGGAAGATGTGCCAAAAGACATTATCCGTGTGCTTCATTCTTAATGCTAATGAAATGACAGGATTTGTTTCATAGCTAAATCATTAAAAATTGTTATTAGAAGGATGTTGACAAGGTACAGAGAGATGAATGAAGAAGAGAATTTGAGATGGACGAGGGAATCGTATCCAAAGCTTCCACACTAATTTAGCTAATTTGTTTTGATGCTTCAAATCTCTCCATTAGTTGTTCACATCATATCACCGCCATTACTGGCCAGCTTCTGTTAGTCCATCATTTAGTAAAATTTCCTTTTTCTCACTCACTACTATATGCGAGAATCTTAGAGAGGCAAAAAACTATTATTTCAAATTTTGAACACATTAATTATCTAAAGTACTTTAAAGTAAGCCTTTCGACTAGTTAAAAGATAATAAAAGATATTTGCATCGTTGTGTTATCGCCTTGTGCCATTTAATTAAAGTATATTAATTTGTTTCTATATGAACCTTGGGGAAATTGTTAAAAACAATGACATAAATTAAATTTTTCTTCCATATTCATAGTGTCATCGAAAATTCTAAATTTTAAAATTAAAGTTAATATATTCTTCCAAAAAAATTTAGCGTTAAATTCAAGCTACGACTTTCTGGAAAATATTCGAGAGAATTTTTTTCTATATAAGAGATTCCCACCTTGACATAATTTATATCTCTGAAATATTGAAACCTTATAATGTTCACATTATTGTTTGATAATAAATTAAATTAATGAAATCTCTATCGTCCCTTGGTATTCCCGCACGAGTAATTTCCGTTATTCGATACTAACATTTCATAATATATTGCAACCCATTCGAATATGTCCATCCTTTTATAGCTTAGACAGACCATATAATTAAAAGCGTCGCGCAATTAAATTAGCATTTTTAGTTTCTAGCTGTCATCACTAATAAAGCAGTAAACTGCGAAATACAATACTCACTCAGATAGTGTCGTTAAATTCAAGCTTACATAAGTCATAATTTTATTGTGCAAGAAGAAGGGACGATGAAAAGATTGGCAAGAGAGATAATCGTCACAAATAGCATATTCCGTATCAAATAGTATCAAATATTTTTAAACTTATTTAATAACTTATCGAAAGCCATATAATGTTAGTCTGCAATCATTTTTGCATGATTGATTATTAAACATTAATCGTAATTGAAGTTTTTAAACTACGATAAATTGATCGAGCATAGAGTTCGGGTATAGCGAGATTTGGCGTTTATAGCGAAACTGGAATGCTAATTGAAATTTAATTGATTTTAAGTTCTCTAGTATTTATTTGAGAAATAAAAAGTTTAGAACTAAGATTTTAGAGCGATGAATGTTTGTATATGCATAGTATAGTGATATCAGAGCGGAATTTTCCGAATAAGAGCTTATGATACCAGCCATGAATTTATTTTCCTATCTTTTTAGCTTATCAACACTTCCATATTTCTATAGCGATCCTAACCCAACAGTAGGGATTCTGAGTGAATGGATTTTATTTCTCTGGTAGGCATAATTAGTCGTTTTTAATTGATTGTTATTTCTAATTAATTGGAGAAGCGCTCTTGTTTTCGATCATATGCATTTCGAGGGATATATGCAGAAGCGAAGATAATTTTTTCATAACCTTTTAGATTACATAATCAACAAAGAATAAATGAGGAAGAAGATTATTCCTTGCAAGGTTATGCTAACACTTAACCTCTTTCTTGCTCAAATGAGAAAGATAGTATTATCCTCCCTCATGGCGAGATAGGATAGGAATCCTCTGTCTTCGTTTTCATATTCTTTACAAAAAGTCTATTATTGATTCTATTATTGACATTATTCATTTCTGCTTTATACTCATTTTCGAGATGAAAACATTTTTTGTTTATTTTGTCGAAGGAGCATTTTCTATAATTTAATAGCAACCTTTAGCACTCAGTAAACGGTCCGTAAAGAAAAAAGATTCCTGTAGCGTTATTGGTATTACTCGCTGAGAGAGAGGTTTTGATAATTCAGCACTTCATCATTCATTTTTGACGGAACTGATGAACTTTGTAACACTAATGAATTGAAGTCTGCGATACAGTAGTCTGCGATTGAGATGGATTAGCATCATTTTGCATAGAACTTCACTGATCGACCTTCAAAATCAATTCAGCTTGTCCTTTCTGTTATACTTATTTGTCCATTTCATTCACTCATAATGACGACTGGTTCTTGTCCATCAATTAATATATCCAAATATTCTTTAACCACTTATTCTCCTACGTTCAACCTTCTCATTCTTGGCCGTACTAAATAAGTCTTGTAAATGGTCATTACTAATATCATCGATAGTAATTGATAAACCTGTTCATCAATCTTTCGCTTTTTTCACTTCCCACTTAATTTTAACTTATTTTATAGAATTAAATTTATAATTTATGAAGTCATTTACAATCCTATTTATTTATTAATTATGTTATTTGTCAAATTTGATTAATTGATAAATGTTTTGATGAATGACATCTTAGTCCCTTTCAGGAGTGTTTGAACCCTAGGGAATGTATTCAATTACGGACATAACATTATTGCTAATATAATCAAGCTTTACTTCGTTGGTTTCAATTTATCATTATATGTTTTGTGACAGACACATCAATGGTTGATTAGAAAACGAACAATTCATTTCCAATTTAAAATAGAAGTAGTCACACACTCGAGGAAAGTATAATTTTATGGTCACCTTCTACTCACTTTCTACCAATGAAGATTTTCTGAACTGAGCATTTCTGTTTGAAAAACTTGATTCTGATTAATGAAATATTATGCAGCTTTTATTTATAATTTTAATATTTTCATTGATTAACTATCAAACTATCAAGTGTGAATTTAAATTTCCGAATAGTTCTGCCATGCTGATTTTTATTCGAATTTCTTCCGAGAAGTAAAGAAGCATTTTCATTCTTGAGCTCTTTTATTCTTATATTATAAAAAATTTTAATCAATAAAAGAAATTGTTTCCCAATTCATTACTTTAAAAGTTCTTTTTTTAATTTGGAAAATTGTTTGGTCTTTGATAACAGCTATTTTATATTTTCAAAATGTATTTTCACAATAACTCTTTCTCCCATTCTTCGTTTCTTGTCGACATTTGCGCATGCATCATTTAACAGATAGATGCCTTCCTACCTACATTATTGCTGTAAATGCAGAAAACTTTTTCAAAATTTTGATATTTCTTCTATCGGCAAAACATACCTTTCTTTTTAGTGCTTTTGAGTTCTTTCATTTCGTCTCAGAAGTAAAGACTTCTTTTTTTGTTAATTTCTCGTTGAGAAGCTTCGAAAAAATAATGAACAGCATACAAAACATACAATTTATACGGTCGGTTAACCTGATTTGTTTTCGTTCATTACCAATATCTCTTTAAAAATAATTTTGTAATATTCATAGCTTGCTTAGTAATGACCTTCACCTATGTTAAAGCTCTATATCAACCAGTCATCAAATATTTATCCTAATCATTTATTTTTCGGAACTACTTAATCTGCCGGTTGATTTTAATTAATTTCTTATTCAGAAACTTAACTGACTGTCATTATTTGAAAGAGAGGTAATTAACAAACAACGTCAGATACAGTTTAAGAAGTTTTGAGTAGTAAGCATAATGTTTTGATCATTTAAATGTCTGATTTGACTTCTGAAAAAGATAGACTTCTCTTTTGATATATAGGAATTTAATATTCTATAGATAGACAGTAGTAACATAATAGCTGCAATAGATTCGTTAAAAAATTTGATTAGTAACTACAAACTGTATAAATGTATAAATCTGTACTCTCTGCATAGAAATCTATAATTGATACTTACTTTCATTGCTTCCTTTAGTGCACTGCAATAAAGTAACACTTTTTTGATAATTATTGCAATTCGATGTTACAGAAAATATAAAGACAACAGTTATATAATAAGGAAATTGGGAACAGACAGATTTCTAGCAAAATATAAATTTGAAATCTTTTTGCCGTCCTTTTACCGATCTTATTTCTTCAACAAAATTTCGCTCTTTAAATCAAGTGGATATTTGCATGATTTCAAATTTAGAGAAATTTTTATAAATTTATTTAGATTAAGCCATTAAGTCAGCTATTAACATTTTATACTTAAAGGGAATGAAAAGATTTGAATATTAGGATAAGAATAATTTCACCTCAGTTAGATCTTGTAAATTTAATCCAAAAACATTCTACTACTTCTAACGCAAAACCATTTAAAAGTGGGTTATTGTACCTTTTCATTAAATAGTTCCGAATAATAATCATAACAAGAAGATAATACTTGTTAGAAGGGGAAAGAAGAATAGGAGATATCAATAATTTCGGAAGAGTCGAGAAAGGGAGTACAGTAGTCAGCACTATTTGTTCATGATGAAATCCTTCGGGAATGAAAAGAATGAAAGGTCCTGGCATTTTCAGAAGCAAGGAATATATGAAATGAGCCTTCAACACAGCTACTTTAGTTCTCCTATTTCAAATTCGATTGAGAAATTGAAATCAAAACTGTTAATTATCTATCAATATATCAATGAACCGCTCTGATAATTGTTTAGGAGTTTCCTATTGAATTAATATTTTAACATTTAAAAAATACTTTTGATTATTTATTGGGTTGGATATGAAGTCTGAGAAAAATAAGTTGACAAAGAAGGTTGCATTTCTGCAATTTCTTGAGAAGCGCATAATTTTTAAGCAATACCCATTATCAACTTGAAACAAAGCTTCCTTGCACACCTTTTGTTTTCTAGCAATGGAATTAAATAATTAAATGAATATGCAGGTTTAGATTTGCTTTTATTCCGTTCGTTTTTTTAATATAATTGAGTTGGGAGACTGTATTTTAGAAATTTATTGAAATGAAATATATTTATTGAAAATTAATATTCATATCAGTTGCTTCTTACATTCATATTTAAAGAAGTATTATGTGCTTGTGCATTTAGTAGTTGATCAGTTTTCCTCTAAATTACTTGTTAAACTTAATTTCTTCACAATTGTGAAGCGTTGGCTATATGCACTGAGCTTGAATCATGCTTTCTTTACTGAATTCAGTCAAAGTTAAGTGAATCGAAAATATATTGATGGATTTTTTTCAACGATTGAGATTAGTTGGGATGATTATCGCATGTCATACAGCAGTAAAAAGGAAACGCAGATGTGTATTCGGTGCAATTAATATAGGCTATTATATTGGTAAAGTATTGATATATCCGGCTTGTTGCTGACCTTGTGTAGTTGATTTCTAGCTTATACCTTTCACGATCCCGAAACGGATTGAACCTACAATAAACATCCAATTACAAATTATTAGACCTTTTTGAAATGCATGATTGATTCCTCTGAGTGCTCCTAAAATAAAGAATTATTTTTAGAAATAAATGATCATATTGTGCATTTTACATTGAAATCTTAACTCACATTTTGTTCTTTTTCATTTTTTGGAAGCTTGATTTTTCCATTTTTTGATAGAACATTTGTTATGATTTTAAGAAAGCTTTTTAGAAGAAGAGTGATACAAGGCCATGGAACATAACTGATTCAAATCATTTATCATCTTCAACATCCCACCAAGGCAAAACTAATGTGACTGTTGTGAGATTGAGAGTTCCACAACAAGGTCATAAAATCACATTATTATGGTTAGTGGCATCTTTTGCAATATTTAAAACTAATGACGATATGATAGATGGAAGACAATGGGAATTATTATTAGCTTTCCTGTATAGTGAGTAATTTTTTGATCAGTAATTTCTTATTTTTTATTTGTGATGACAAAATAAACATTGACTGCAGAAAAAATCATAATTTCGAATTATTATTTTTCATGACGATAAAGATGATTAGGTCAGAAAATGTTCATGCTTACAGTTATCTTGCCAATTCAATAACTACTTTCATCTGCCTAATGTTCTATTTCTGCAACATAATAATAAAGCGATAAATTGGGACTTAACAATTATTTCATTCATATTAAATTTATTTGATAACATGAAAATCTTTGGTCTTGGTTTTGCTCAAGAATAAGGTGAAAATTTTCAGTAACACTTTTTCATTCCTCATTTACTCCAATGCATTTTTTATTTCAACTCATCGAAGTGTCAAACTTCATATACTTGCAACATCATTTCCTTGAACTTTTTTTGGTGAAGATTCTACTATATTTCAATTAAGAATTTATAGTTGATATTAATTGTTATATATTTCACATGTAACTTGGTGTCTTTTATTAATATGCAAATGTATTTGATACTTCTAAATTTTTCAACACAAAATGACTTTGAGTAATCAAGATTATCAGTTGTTTTGGATTCAATTAAGTAGCATCATGTCACTGAATAATATTTGTATTGTGATCATTATCAAGATTTAAATTTCCTTTGAAGTACCACTCAGTGATGATGCAACAATTGTACAGCGAAAGGCTCACATATAGACAGTTTGAATCGTGTTGTATTGACCCGGAAAATCATCGATTACTATTCCTAATTTTGATAATGGCACATATTAGCCAAATAAATAATGTCCAAGTTTTTAAAAATTATATCCTTTAATTTTTGATACTATACTCAAAGCATGGAATATCTGTATTACCCAACAAATTTAATAAATTAAGTGGCATAGGTTAATTTAAGCGATCAGTGCCTCGTGTCATACCTCTCTCTAGTCACTGCAAAACAATTTTTAGTATGTAATCAGATAAAATAAATAGCAGGAGATGTAAAGTAGCATTATGATAAGCTGAATCATTCATCACGGTGTTCCCACTGAGTAATCGAAAAATTTTCAGTGATTTGACAAAGTATAGAAAAATATGAGATCTGTAAGTTTAGAAAATGATGAACAATTAATCATTTTTATTTCTCTATGCTCGTACTACAACAAATAAATTAATCATCGTCAATTGATTCCTTCCTTCCTTCGTTCAAGGGTACGTTAAGAGATATTTTCCTCTCTCAGTCATTTTATTTACTTTTATCGTATCTTCTGATTTTCTGATCATTGTATCAATAAGAGTTCATGTTTAATTGTGAAATATTCAGAACTGTACCTTCATGATCAATACTTGCTAACTTTTCGTTTGTTTTTTAAAATATTGCTTTTCTGACATTTGCCAGTTATGAATACATTTTAAGATTGATTATTTAGGTTATATAATAAATCTTTGAAATTTCAATTAGAATTACCAAAACTATTAATTTGAATGATTTCATTTTTGAACAGTTAATCGATCGTTTGCAATAATTAATAAAAGCTCGAAAAGTATTTGAATATCCCATTAACTTATTTGTTATCCTCAGTTTGATTTATTCTTTAATAAAATATTATGCAGAAAGTTTTTGTAAATACCTATTCAGCAATGAAATTTGGTTAAAGTTTTACTAAATTCATTTTACAGCTGCAAATTGTTATCATTCAAAATTAAAAAATGATGCACATTTGATGGGATACTGATAACTGATGATATAAGTTATGTGAAGAGCTTGGAGGCCTATGCAAATCTGCTCGTTCTTCAGTCTCCTCATTATGCAAAGCTTATCTTCCCTTTCCAGACTAATCATGTATACCATCCTATTCTTACATGTCTACTCTAAATCTTCTACTATTCTCTTTTCCTAGCAATCTCAGATTACGAATATAAGGCCTTTTGTTTAAAGAGGCACTGAAATAATACATACATATGGCTTTACAGCATGTTTCAATCCAATCTGACAAGCAGCTGCTGTCATTGAAAAGCATCGCTATTCTTTCCTTTTTTTCTCTTTCTAAGTTTGTTTCATCGGATGTAATAAGTTTCAGTAATTCTGCTATTTTCTTCCTAATTGCCAACTTTGAAATTTGGCATTCACAAATAAAAAAGAAGAATGAAAAAAGGCGGAATTAAATCTATAGTTCAAAATGTCTCAATTTATAAAGCTAAATCTAATTTGAGTTGTATTGAATGTTTAGAGATATAGATTTAAGAATATGAGTTTGTGTAATTGTCACGCATTATTTCTGTTCCAAACTAAATCTAAAAAATTTTATTTTAAATTTCGACAATAGAAGAAATATTTAGTAGTATATAGCGAAGTAAATTTAAATGTTTTTATAAAGAAAAGAACAATTTATTAGATAATTTTGGTCCAAAGTTGATCCATCTCTTCCAAGTACCAAATTAATCCCAAGCGAAATCGTTGCAATTGTCACTCGCTGACATTTTTGAAGTGTTCAATTTGACTGCTCCTATTTGATTGAATACTGCTAGTATTATTAAATTTTTTTAATCATTCAATCCTTTTCTAGTCTTTCATCTCACTTCCTCCATTTATCACGGCTGATATTTTTACTTATCATTATTATAAGGTTTGCAAAATAATCTAGTAAGACATCTTCCCAGTCCAAAGTGTTCCAACTGGAACCTCACTCTCATTTTTGTTGGTACCCTTAAAAGTTTTAGAATCGTTCTTTGAATTATTTTGAGCTGAGTGCTTGCTGAACTCTCTTCAATTTAAGCATGAAAAAATGAGAGAAAATTTCTCCACCATCTTTTTGAATTGATTAATGCAGCAGATAGCCACAATATGTGCTATTGATTGTGACTACCTATTACACTGTCTGCTACGTGTCTATCTAAAGAAGTTTACTGAATCCTTTAACCATTCAATTTAGGAATTTCTTCAAATTATTGTTACGGCTATAACACGCATTTTGTTCTTAATTCTAAACGAGAAAACGTTCTTCCTCAAACTTTTAGACTTTTCCATCATTACTATTATCAGTGTTTGAGCGGTTTCATTCTCCCCCCAAAAACTGTTGGAGGAACTTTTCGAAGGTAATATCTTCATCGAATGAAATGAAAAAGTTTTTCATGTGTGATTTTCTAACAAATATTTTCTGTTAAGAACTTAAACAGAGAAAGAAAAGGATAGTAAATAATGTTTTCAACACTGCAGACACTTGTAAAGGATGAAAATTGATGACATTTGCACCCATTGCAAGTGTCAACTGATGTAAATGACAAAGGAAGATGATCGCTCGTGGAATAAATGATAGATACGCAACATGCAATTAACAATCCGATTTCATCGTTTTGTAGAAAAGTGACCATAAACAAGAATCTGTGACAATTCGATCGACGACCTAAATGCTCTTCGAATTCTGGAGGTTTGATGCGAAGCTCATATAGGAATTTTCCATCAAATTTACTTAAATTGCACCTACTTTTTTTGAGTTATTTTTGTGAAACTTTTTGCTGATTAAAATATAAGATAATGTTTTAATTTATAATTTCAATTTAATTGGTCGAACACTCTCCTACGATAGATTGCGCGGTATTTATTTAATTTTTTTTCTCTTCTTGAACACACTTGTCTGTTTTTTTTAATTTGAATAAGAAAGTATTAATCTCAAGTATGGTCACAATTGCAATCAAATATAAATTTCATACATTCAAAAATTTAATTATAACTCCTTAAAAAGATCATAATTCCTGTCTTTAAGTAACCTTTGCAATTTAATACATATATTTGCTTATGCTTCTTCGTGTTTCAGCATGAGCTTTCGATAGCCAAAAACGAAATCAAACTGCTCTATACTCTATCTTCATAATAAGATTGATAGTGTTGATTTAAAAACGAACTTTATATTACTATCGGCTAGTTAATAATTTCGCAAATTTCTCTTACAAATTAGAGATTTTCATTACAAAATATGCAGTCTTATAGAAGAAGCTCTCAGTAAAGTTATATGCCTACAACTGTAATTGCTCCAATCTTTCAGATTACTCATCCTAATTAAAAAAATAAGTTATCAAGCAGTTTGAATGGAAAATGCTACCATTGTTGGTTAAAGATTAGCTGATTAATTCATGCCAATTTCGTATTTTAGTACATGCGAAATATCCCGATAAGGTATTTTGAAAGTATTACCTTCGTTTTTAAGTTTTTTGTTTTTAAATTTTATGCTATATTTATAGGTATGGCAATAAGAAGATAATTTTGGAGAAATGGATCGAATTTAGATGAGAGCTGAACTCAAGTATTGCAATGATAGAAATTATTGAGATGTTATGCTGAACAGTTGATAATCTTTAGAAATTAAACTGTCAGTACCGAAATCATCATTTCAATTGAATATTGTGCACCGATCTTACGAAACACACGGGAAGAGAAATTTGACTAAAAATTTCGGTAGCTGTAGTACAAGTTGGTTGGCAAATTGCTCCAAATATCACAATTTCATTGATAGGCATCATTTGCTCATTCTTCTCTATTTACGTGTAATTTCTCTTCTATTTACCGCTTGATGGCAGCAACTGATCGTTTTCTTCGTTAAGTTGCTATTTAAAATTTGTCGTTTTTGCTTATTCTTGTCGCAATTTGTACGACAAATTTTTTGTTAGAAGAGCGATTCTTTTCAACTGTCAACAAAATGTTACCATGCTCAATTCTGTGATATACCTTAGGATACAATTTCAAACAATCATTCTTTAGAATTTTTAATATATTAAGCTCATTTATCTTTACTTTATATCATATTGATGAACGGAAAATCACAATTTTTTTGTCGAAGATAAGAAATATTTGTTAATGATCATCATTTTGTTGAATGTTTTACTGATAGATAGAATTTCGATCTAGCTAAAGTATGAAATATTCTCATTGATAATCATTCATTGTCATTAGGAAATTGATTTGTTTGTTATCTAAGCATTGTCCATTATGAGATGGCGGGGAAAATACAAATTCGACCAAATAGGGCATATTAAACTGCATGGAATGTCCAGTGGATCTCCTAATTTTGGATTCTGAAATTGGGTGTGAGCTTTCAGCACATTATATGCTGCTTTTTTTTTCTGGCCACTTCTAATAGTTAATTTCTGGTCTAATAAGACTAAAGTTTATCATTTGGCCTAGCAAACCATAGTTGAGCTTTTATTATTTTATCGAAGAGCAATTCTATTTGTTTATTTATTCGTTTTGTCAATATCGTTTCACGTTTCGCATTATGAGCAAACTTTTACGAAATGTTGAAAATTGGCCAAAATTTGTTCTCGTACTACAAGCACTACTTTTTGTGATGAGAATTTTAGATTTTGAATGCATATTTTTATTGGTTTTTGGTACTCATACTGCATTTAGAATATTTGTTTAGCAAAAACCTGGAAAATTGAAAGCGCATTTGACTCTTGGCAATTATCAATAGAGTGTCACTGATAAATCTTTTCGATCTTAATTTCTGTTCCACTTCAATTGCAACTAGAGCTCAGCACTTGAATGAATTTTCAAGAATCATATTTAAAAACTCTGATAAAATTAAATTATCATTCAAATATACTGCGGAACAAAATGTGAATTTTGCAGTCTAGTTTTTATTTCAATGGTCGGTTCTTCTCGTAGCGAAAATTATTCAGGAAAAGCCAAACTCTATGTTATTTCGACTAGCAAATTTTATTCCGTGACCACAAACTTTTATAACTTCTCTTTTGACCAATCTAAGTGCAAAGAGAAACTTGTTTGAGTTGAATTCTCTGCATAAAATATAAAAGATGGATGTTAAGAAAATGCTTACATCATCAAATTTTATCATTTGAAATAGGTCAAAGTTGGAAATAAGGCTTCTCAATAATTATCAGTCTTATATATTTAATTAACTTGAAAATTTTAATAAATATTTTAATAAACTAATCATTAACGAAGAAGCTAATAATCTGTTATTGTTGAATCGAATAAATTTGCTATTTGATTTATCAGGTGAATAAAATTAATGGTCAGAATTTCAGGGAGTTCAAAAAATGATAACGTCTCCTGATTCTTACTTGTGCGTGAGATCCTTCCTTATTCTCATGATTGTCATACGAATATCTAATATTGCGGCAATAAGGAGCCTAGCTTTTGGCAAGGATGAAAATTTAATGGAGCATAGCATTCAGTACGGTCGAACGAATTTCTCATGCTTCAATGGCGGCTCATTGATTAATGTTAGCTATTTCATTTTAAACATTTTTAAAGAAGAAAGCTGCAAATATCGTTCAGAAATAATTTAATTTTCCTATTCCAACAGATTTTTGATGTTTTCAATTTCACTTTTATCTTTTTACATTTCTTTCTAAGCTTTTTTCGCAATTAACTGTTCTAAACTTTGAATAAAATGCTGTATTGTGATTTCTTGATTCAAAAGAGCGAAATTTTGTCCCATTTGGGTATGATATATTGAACTAATTTATTCAATGGTTAATTGAAAACGATTTTCCATTTTTTAACTGTACGAATGAGTTAAAAACTTTACTCCAAGTGAAAAGAACTTATTCAGCCAAACGGAATAAAAAATTTGAAATTTTTCCTTTTAAATTATTATTCTTGAGAGATACCTTTCCGGAATATTGCCTCCAGCAAAAAGTTGATGACATGTATATTTAAAAACATTTCGCGGACTTTTAATACAATTGATTCGATATTCCAAATGAATTTATCTCCCACTGGATCTGTCATTATCATCATATCTTCAATATCAGTATTCGGATTCCGCAAAATAGCGTTGAAGATTCAGTATTGACAGGAAATAAATTCAAATTCATATGTACTGATGCGTAAAAACGCTCATGCTAGCAATTTTGTTGCGAACTGCTGCAACAAATTTAATTGATTTAAATAAACGCGTTTTTGTTGTTATGATTGTCAGTTTAGATATCTCAATTAACATTTTGAAATTTTTTTTTTGTCTAGGTTAATTTTAATCTTTAGAATATGTTGAAGTTCCATCTTGTTGCTACTAGTGGAGTGGTAGATCAAAATTTAGTTCATTTATAGGGCAGATGTCACTGTCAAGAACGATTTGAAGGTGAAGCATGCGAAATCGAACCGTGCTTACACGGTGGCAGAAAATCGAAAACCGGGAAATGCAATTGTCCATATGGTTTAACCGGTACCCGTTCATTATACCTGTTCGATTTTTGTAAATCTCATCAAATTTAGTGATAGAACTTTAACTGCTGAACAAAGTTTATACTGATAAATTAAAAACTTTTATGTTAAAAAGCGTTCTAAGTCATTTCATGCTGTATTACAAATGGTGTAACTATATTCCATTTATCAGCAAATAATAATTTTTCAATTGCAAAACAGGTGAAAGATGTGAAACGGTAACACAATGTATCGAAGGTAAAGGAAAGTTGGAAAACGGTCGGTGTAAATGCGAAGATCGATGGACCGGAATATTCTGTCAATCTCGAGTGTGCCATAATGGAATTTCCGTTGGATCCGGAGGACAGGTAATGAAGAGATGAAACTTATGTCTTTCATTCAGAAAAATAAAGAACTTTTATTTCTCGTTTGGTTGCACATTCAAAGAAATTAAAGATTCAGTGTTTCTTCTTCAGATAGGCAGCTTTTGTCTCTGCGATATTGGCTTCACTGGTCCATTTTGCGAAACACCAATCGAATGTATCCATGGTAGCATTACAGTTGAAAATGTTTGTTCATGTGCACCAAATTGGGCTGGCGAAGATTGTAATCAATGTGATTATGGTATGTTTTACAGTTATATTTATTAGCGGAATAATGAGAGCATGAAGTGAAAACGATTAGGTTCGTGAAAAATAATAATGAAAATTATATTAAAGAAATAACCGTCGATGCATGTGAAGAGTATCATTTCCAGATGTTCACATTTAAAAAATGAGTTTTTACAATCATTATGAAAAACGAAGTAAATTCGTGTTATTTTGCATTACTTGGAATATTATGAATCGAGAGCTTTTTGGATAAAGAGAAAATGATTACAGAATTTATTTTACAGCTTTTATTGGGACATTCTCAGTATAATATACCGAGAATATCAAAATATGTCAACGATAAAAGACAATAATTTTAGAACGTCAATTGATCGATGGTGATTGTAAACTGATCAGTACAGAAAATTCTCTAGTAGCGGTACGGAATTCGAAAGCAGTCTCATTATGGTCACTTATTTTGGTGATTGCAGCAGCATCATTTTCCACGATACTTATTGCTGCCGTAATCACCATTTATATCAAGAAATGCAAAGGCAAACCAAGTAGGATCGGTTCCGATGCTGGGACTGATGTTTAGCACAATATCATCATCAGCATCGCATAGATTTTGTCTTGTTGTTTTCTTAGTCTTACACTTTTTCTGAAGAGATTATATGGAAAGATTCCGTTACATTTCAAATATGGATATTTTCATTCTTTTGCTTGATGATTTTTAGGAGAGCAGAACAGTTAGATCCAAAATTAGCGCCAAAAGCGGCAATTCGAAATTTAAGAAATGTATAACGTCCATATTTACGTCCTCCGCACATGTAGTCATGCTTCTCGCAATACTTGTTTTTGAAAATTTTATATTCACAATAACATATGAACTTCATTCACTTCAAACGCCTAATTTTTGTATGCAATAAAAATTTATAGAAATTTTATTAACATCGATTTCATACGACGCTCCGCTATATTTCACCAAACGTCCTCAAGAATTGTGATTTTTGAAAATTTTTGAAAGCACAGGAAAATATTTTCAAACAACTGGAAAAGTAATAAAGTTGGCACCTTAATTTGATTTTTTATACAATTCGATTTGGTCACCCCACATTTTCCTTCTTATTCTTTTCAGATATTATTTCATCTAAAACTGCCTCATTTATTAATTATAATTGTTATTCTTCCAATTCCGTTAACAATTTCACACTGCCCTCATCTATTAAACCAAATTCCAGTCACTTTTATAAAAATGTTCATCTCATACTAAATTTATCGTATTGCTATTTGTATTTTACAATGCCTCCGAACATTTTTATTCATCTTTCTCTATTTTCAAATCTGAAACTGGAGAAACTTATAAACCGCATAAAATTGTGCATGTGTCATATGATTCCACAAATAATTTCAAGTGTTTTTTCCAAATTTCACGATATCATCATTTCAATAAAAAATTTTGACATGGTTCTCAAACTGTATATACTGTCTGTATGAATGAAAAAAAATCTGAAAAGAAAGCCTAAATAAAAATTTAACTGGCAAAGTTTCCGTTTAATTTGTCAAGAAATATTTTAAGTTAATTGGTTATCGACATTTTCATGAAATATGTTGCAGTTGATAATTTCATAGTTTCTGCCACTTCAACAAGAAACTTTTTTGCGATCCCTTTAAGCCGTGCTGAATTGCAAGTACTCTCAAAACGCCTTTACATATCCTGCTATGGTCGTTCCTAACTGTCCCAACACGATATTTATGTTTCATTGCATTGCGATAAATATATCAATCTGTTTCAACATTTTTCACATTTTCTCATCGACAAAGCAAAAACAAATTCTTCTTCGACAAATTTTCATTGAAGTTGCTTCGAAAATTGGCGATTTCGTTGGAAATCATTTGAATAAAATTTACCGCTGAAATACTCAAATCAATAATTATCGTTATTGGTTAGAAAATGAGCCAAAAGTGAGTTATTACCTGATTTTCACTGACTTCTCTAAAAAAATCTCAGAAGCTGGTACTAAAGCTAGCATAATGCAAATAAGTTTCTTGCTGCGAACAACTATTTTTTTTTCATTAAACAAATCGGTATATTTAAAAGTTGATTAATTACTAACATTTTTTTAATACTCCATTGGAAGTCATGAGAAATACTTCAATGTATTATCTATCTATATGAAAAAAATTTCAATAAATTTTTTTCAGCAGATTAGGACGGATCTCCGCAGCTAAACCAGATATAGTATATAACAACGATGCAAACAAATATTGATCAGTATAATGTTTCTGAAATAAAACTCATGCTGAAATGAAGGAATCGATCTTTTTAGATGGAATCTCCAAGATAACAAGCTTGAACATAGCCCAGGAACTAGATAGTATAAATAAAATTATTTGTAATTCACTGTTGGATAGGATGGATGGGATATGCTTAATATTTATGATGTTAACATATAGTTTGTCTAAAGCAATAATAATTTATTTTATTTGTACTAACTAGGATATTTGTCCCAGTAACTTATCGCTTCTAAAGACGCAATTTCAAAGCACGAAAAATTTGAATGACATGATAATGAACAACTTGGGATAGGAGTGACCGAAAGATGATATACTGTTTTTCGATATCATTCCATAATTTAGTAGCTCAGATACATGCCTTATAAGTAACTCGTTTCAGTTAAGATGAAATTAGTGATTATTTATTAATAATAAATCAGTAATGGATTGTAAATAATGGAACTGCATATTCAGAATAGTTTCCCCCCACTAAATTTATTATAATCGCATGAGCGTAACGGGATGCACGGCCAACAATTTGGTCACAATGACCAAATCATTGTAATGCACCCTCCGATATTTTACGATGATTAAGACTTAATAAAATAGCAAACCATTGTTGGACCGCGAGTCTATGTGCGGGTTGCTAAATTACTATCATAACGTTGGGTTACAATGCTGTAAACGATATTTGGGATGCAACGAACTGCGAGTTCCAATTTTCATCAAGATTACCTCTTGTACGGGGATCGGGTAATACGGCAGCCAAAGCAACTGAAGATAGGATTAATTGATAGCCATATTATTATTATTTTCGGTTATTCGATTTAGATAATTTAGAAGCAATTAACCAATTAAAAAACTTCACTAAATGATAACGATTTAGAAATTCAAAAAACTATCTGTTTGATTTTCAGCTCGTGAGATTTTTGAAATACAGCAAATATGATTTGCAAAACTTATGAGTTTAAAAGTATTTATTGTTGAAAAATAAACGCGACGGAAACTAGTTCGTATTACTTGATAACTTTTAATTTAATAATTCTCCCTTGCAAAGTTAGCTTTCACTTTAGCTCATTGACTTTTTTCTGCAATAAAAAAAGTAAATTTTTATAGTTATTTCTGCTTGATATAATTACCTTGTGAATGCAATAAGAATGACAATGAAATAGTGGAGATTAAAGACTAATTGCATAACTGAAGGAAAGCGTTCCTATCAGTGAAAAATATTCTTGCTTTATAAAGTGATATTAGAGTGCATCTGTAAATGTGACAAACAAAAAGATTGATCATACCTTGACAAAAGAGAGCGTCTTGATAATAAGAAAATCAGAAACAGAGAAGTAAAAGTGAAAAATAAAAAAGAATGGTCAATTTTTGGAATTATTGTATATATCGCGAAGATAGTTTCCTTTATGAAAAAATAAGAAATCATACACTTAAAAAATGAAGCACTGCATTCATGGGATGATATCAAACCTATAAAAAAAGAAAGATAAAGTGTTGGAAAATTTATTTCTCGGTTTATTCGCTGTAGTGATAACCCTTGAGTCAGTTATGCATAGACCCTCTGGTTTATCGATGCTTGAATTGTTTGATGGTGGAGTCGATAGTTTATTTCTTGATTGAATGAATTTCACAATGGACCCAATCATATAATGATTTAAGAATCAAAAATCAAATGAATTTTTTTGAATTTATGATGAACATGAATGATAATTTTTCAATAAAAAACTGTTTATCGTAATTTATGATATCAACGACTAAAATGAACATTTTTCCTGAATATATACGATAAAGAAAGAATCGTTACAACATTATTTGATGAATTTAAGGATAAAAATGATCATTATTTATACAAATCTTACATTTAGAAAAACAAGTCAAAATTTTTGCAGATATGGTCGTTAAAATTTAATTTATATTAAAAATTTATAAGGTATAATTTATGCTGAATAATGAATTTAATATATTACAATAAATTCCGTTTTTCCGACAGAAACTGTGATGATTTCCTAGCCGGTGTTAGCAATGGGAAATTTCAATCTAAATTATCAGTAATTCACAAACGACACTACTTTAAGTCTTTATTCTTACACAAAACCTCTGATCCATCCATTTTTAAAACAAATAGAATAATGATTGGTTGTTTAATAAAGCAATTCCTACGGAAAAAAACTTGGCTGAACTGTTTTTCCACTATCGTTAGAACGAGCTTCTAAAACATGAAAACTATTAGCTGCTTTCAAGGCTTCAATGAAATTTTAATTTGTCATAACTTTTGATAACGGAAAACTATGAGTACATGCTTTCTTGAGTTTGCTGAAAAATAAATATTGGAAAAAATCCGTTAAACAGCTGTTAAATCATGAAGTAGTAGCAACATGTAATAAACATAAAAATTATAAATTAAGTATATCATAAAGATAAGTACGGAAAAATCATAAGCAGCTGAATTAGTCATCTTTAAATCAAAGATTCAAGTATAAATGAATTGGTGTATTGTACCAAAGTGCTTGCAGCGATCAAAACACAAATATGTGCTTGAAAATATAAATACGTGCTCAAAATGAAACAAGAAATATAGTGAAGCATGTTAAACAATTGCTTCATAATGATGTAATAGAAGTGGAATTAGGAACGAAAAATTTTTTTGTAAAATCAAATTGGAATAAATAATTAAGAACGTAGCATACATAATAGTATGACAAAATTAGATTTATAATGAAGTTGAATTGTCTCAAATTGAATAGTCTCAGGACTGGTGACAAGTTTATTTATTATAACGAAAAAAAAAATTACAATCCAGAAAAAATTGAAGAGGAAACTGTAAGGTCCGTTAAGAATATACAGTTTTCATTGTTAAGAGTAAATTAGCAAGACTCAAAAAATTTCTTTTTGAAGAGCATAGTTAAATCTAAAGTTCACGAATGATTTGATGGTCCTTAATCAGGAGAAATCTTTTTTACGATCACAAATTATAAACATTGAAAAGGAGATCAACATCTTTTGAAATACGTAAATGAAGTGTCTAATTAAAAAATATATAAATTGTATATTAACCGAAAACTTAAAAAAACACAACCATTTGACAATCGCAATTCCTACATCAGCTTGACTTCGATTATAGAGCTGTCGATATAACTGAAGACAAACCATGTACTAACAATGTTGCTGGTAAACCATCAGTCAAATGCCGTATTACTTCCAAATACTGTTCACTTTGTGAAACCTGAAGAGAAATGAATTATTCATATTAACTCGAATCAGTAGATCTTAACTCCTGTATCTTCTTTTCTTTTCCTTAATGCTCTAAACATATATCTTCCTGTTTTCTCAAATGAAATATAAACTACTATGCTGATAACCATATTAAAATTTGAGCAAGTCTGTAGACATAATTAACTACTCGAATCTCTACTTTTCACGAGTTTCAAAATAATAGAGATTACGTCTTTTGGTGGAGTTGGCAAATTCAACAAACACACAGCTGCATCACCACTGTTTTTTTTGATTAAATCATTTAGAGCTGTCAAATAGGGCAGCGGCAAATCAACTGACTCCCTGCAGCAAAAGGCCAAAGTAACCTATGTTATATTTGAATTAAGCAGCAATATAAATTCAAAATACCGAAACATATCTTAAATGAACAGTGCAAGTGAAAACATGGACAGAATTGAAAAATATCAATTTCATTAACTTCCCATTGACCTTAATGGAGCTGATGAATTGTCATTATCAAGATGGCAAACAACATGATCCCACGGTGTCACCAGTGATTTCGCATTTATTCGAAGGTGTGCAAGCATCTGTTTCAGTTGTCGTTCACGCCTCTGCATGTCCTATAACAAAATAAGCTTAAAGAGG
Source organism: Cruorifilaria tuberocauda (assembly GCA_013365365.1). Classification (NCBI taxonomy): domain Eukaryota; kingdom Metazoa; phylum Nematoda; class Chromadorea; order Rhabditida; family Onchocercidae; genus Cruorifilaria; species Cruorifilaria tuberocauda. Next base: position 41,789 of record JABVXU010000352.1, read on the forward strand.
TAAATACTGCAGAATAAGAAACGTATTCAATAATTCTTTTTTTTTTTGTATTTGCAAAATTGCTCTCAGAGCTCCGTTAATACAGCTTTAGGAACGAAGACAAATTTCGAAATCTGCCGTCTCCATAATTTTTTGCAAATTTGAGATATGATTCAATCAGAAAATGACTATTATAACGCTGATTTTTCTTGTAAAAATTAACCAGGAAAATTAAGTCAAATAGTGATAAGTACAAAGGAAATCAGTCTTAGATGTGTCAAGTAAGTAAAATTATTTGTTAAACGAAACAAACTACATGACTTCAGCAGATTAGAAAGATATAATTTTCGGAAAAATAACATAGATGTTCTGGTAAAGTATGGACAAATCTAGCAGAAATTCAAACATAATTCATCAAACGATAAATGAAAAAATAGTTCCGATGAATGAATAGTATTCAATTAAGACGGACTTGTAGGCTATTAACACAGATAAAAACGCGTAGAATTGATGATGAACGCCAACGAGTACTCATCGATAATATGCAAGCCATTTGGAGCAAGAAAAGAGAACTGAAAGTGTTTGAACATCGTTAAAAGAAGCGACCAACAAAAATGATTATCCTTTTTTGGTGATAAAGTCAAAAAAATTATATGATAGGAAAATTGATCATTATTAATAGTAAAAAAAGTATCAAAAAACTGATCTAAGCCATATTAAAATTAGAAAATTTTGTTTTTCAGCTACTGATTTCAAAAAAAACACGATTAATGAAAAAATGCACCTGTTACTCCAGCCAAGTCCTGTTTCACCGGGTTTTTGTATGAATACTGGCCAAACATCAATGAATTTTTTTTGACCATTCCATCCCCTTAAACAAAACAGGAAAAAGAAATAAAAAGGTTGAGTTAAAATCTTAACTGAATCTCAACAAATGATTCTTTGCTAACCTTGGAGCTTCCTTATCTAAGTGATTAAAATAGCGCGCAACACACAAATTTTTGTTGATATGAATTACATCGTTCAAAATGCGCACATATTCCTCGCTATCTAGGCGTTCATGAGAACTGCTGGGCTCCTGAAAAACAGCTGAAACCCGAGACTGCTAAAATTAAATGGAACCACAACGAAACTTTAGAAAAGTCTAGAATTTCAAGATCGAATTGTTTATAAGCTTTCTTCGCAAACTTACAAAATTATATGATTTTCATTGATGATACGTGTTTTCATATTTACTAATTTTTCTCCAGTGCTCTGGAAGATGCTCTACTAAGTTATTAAAGAGATCGTCCTCCCACTCACAATTCCTACTATCGAGGATTTATTAAACGAATTTTGAAAAACTGTCTCAAAACAAGTTTGAAAAAGCTGGAAAAACTTCCGCAAGGTTTTTTTTGACTACCATTGAATTTCATTACCGAATTAGAGCTTTAAAAAAGTTGAGAAACAATTTTGAAGATGACTGGAAGTTTTTTTAATGTTGAAAGATTATAAAAAAAATAATACATGGGAATATGAAAACTCAAAACAGATTAGAATCACCAAATTAAAGATTTAAAAGGAGAGACTGACGAGTGGCATATAATCTGAAGCTGTGAAATACTCGACAACAGCAGCTCGATCAATACGAGAAAATCTAAGATCTTTCAAAAGACAAGACTCAGCAAGGGTAGTTTCTGTTGGAAATTTTTCATGGAAACCCAAGACAACAGTGTTCGGTTTCATGGCTCCCAAACCAGATAAGCGCATTAACTGAAACATAAGAAGTCTATTTTTAATTCTTAAAATAAGAGAAAACATGCATGCATCACTCAGACATATTACTTCACTACTAAAGAAATAAGCAGTTACTGTACTGCTGCACATTGAAATGGTCACCTGTCGATTTTTATTTTCAAAAATTTGTGTTATAAACTATGAGAAAGAATAATGATTAAGCATATGGTCATAAACACAAACTTCGTAATTTCATTATCCTTAAAAAAATTCATAACAATCTATGAACAATTGCATATTTTCCGAACTATTATATATAAAAAATTTTTTCAATTCTAAATATCCTTTTCTCCATCTTCACTTTGAGATGTTATTATAACAGTAAAGATTAACCTGTTGAATACCTTCACGCACTGACTTCGAAATGGTCAACTCGACGAAAGCTTTTAGTTTCAAGTAATCAACTAAAGATAACCAATATGGGAAAACCTAAACACAAACTACTACATTAAAAATCTGAGTGATTTTGTCATATGGAAATTAAAATAAATGAAGCTAAAATCAAAACAAAAATTCAGCCATCATGATGGTAAGCCTGAGAAAACTACTGAACAAGGAGTAACTTATCTCATGTAAAGGATCCAAGTTCGGACTACTATCGTCCATGTTACCTTTTTGCACGTGACCAATTACATACAAGCCACTTTTTTTCAAATCGTTGATGAAGTCCATTAGTGGATAAACAGTCGCTGGACGGCTAACCAGAAGGAGTATTTGTGGTCGCCAATACCTGAAACAAAATAAGGAGGAGCAAAACAAACAATTTATTTTGTAACGGAATAGAAATTACCCGCACTTCCCCAATTTCAAGAATTCCGCTACAAGGTATCAGTTCTTTCCATAAGGATGAAATGCATACTTTACATGTTCTTTGCGAACGTCAAGAAGAAGTAGATACTTTCGTACTTGGTGATAGATCAAAGCTTGAGATATAGATCCCCAAGATCCCACTGGAGCCTAAAAAAATGCATTTTGAAAAGAATTAAAAATGCTGAAAATTAGAAAATGAAATACTAATGCAAAATAAGAAATAAAAAAATACCTGATAATGCAGAATTATAATCAAGATCAAAAGTACGATGACACCAATAGCACTCATAGCAGCATCAATAACTAACATCATTACAATGGTACTTATAACACCGATTGCACAAGTATGCCATGTAAAATATTTAAAAGTTGGTCTAAAATGGGTCTTAAAAAGTATGTTTTATAAATATAAATATTCATAATCATCATCAAAAAGAAATGTGAGTTTACTCATCTGATGAGCTATCAGTCTACGACTAAATCATGCATCCTTATTATCTTTTGATGATTATACTTAAAAAGATCTACATATAAATGCATTCATAACAAAACTGAATTCTTTGAAAATCCTACCGGAAATTCGGAGCACTGGTTAATTCCAGTGCTAAGCAAGCAATATTAACGCCCATATATGATAATAAGAAAAAGATAGATGTTAGTTTGGCGATTCTATTCATCGCACCAACCAAAAAAACCAACTACAAATACTTTGCATAAATAGTCAACATGATACCCACCAATATCGCTGATTTCTATTTAAACAAATATGTAGAAACATCAAATTTTATTTGATGTTTCCACATCTAAGACTTGTGGAAAAATGTTTTTTCCTATTCATTATATATCACGAAAGACAAAGGAAGTAGATGTAGTAAAATGAACTTATCGAAATTGTTTTGCATATTTTAAAAAGCTTTCTCAGAGCATAAATCATATTATTTACACAGAAATTTGGTATTATGAAAAATACAGCACCACAACGCAAATCCATGAGATGATCACCGATGCGACCGGGTTACCGCCACCGACTTCGATTTTCGCTAGATGAAGCAAGTAGCCAAAGAGCTTATCATGTGCAACACGATTTAAAACACGAGATGCACCAATCATATTACTCATAGATGAGAAAAACGTTGTCGAGAATATGCCAATAAGAATACACAATGGTGAAATGTTCACATTCATCATGACCTTCAATTAATTTTAAAATCCTCCATTTCCAACAACTCATTCTAAAGCATCAATTTCTTCGGTTTATTTTTAAGGCCAGCAGCATTCTTAAGATACAATTTTAAAATGAGCAAATAAAAATAAGCGAATTTCACTTAGCAATAGAAGATCTATAGATTCAAAAATAATAAAAATATAGCGAAAGTTTACCGAATAATTCGACTGAAGTAATTCACGGCTGCATGTGGCAGCAGTGAAAAACGCTGTAGTAATGTATACAATTAACGTAACAAAAACAGCTTGTACAGTACCACGTGGAATGGAAACGCATGGACGAGCCAAGTCACCTGACATATTTGCACCAGCCATCAGTCCTGCAATATTCGTATGCAAACATTTTAAGAATTCTGAGTCACTAAGTTTCCATTTATTTACTATCAACTCCCCACAGCAATAAACTTAAAAGAAACTTGTAATTTGTCTCGCCAAACATAAACACACATTAGTGTAGACATAATAAGGTGAAGTACAATTTAAAGACTGCATTACTAATCTTACTTATAATGGAAGCGATCAAAATTAAATGATGAGAATGATACCTTTCAGATTCGTACTTCAAATTAAACTAGTTAAACACAGTTTTACAACTCACCAGTAATGCCGCTGAATATAATTGCAAACATTACAGCAAAATCAGTAGGCTTCGACGTTGTGTAATCAAATGTATAATTTGTCAACATATTTTTAGTGAGAGTTGCGAACCTAAATTTGAACTTATCTATGTCCTCAGAGGAATGACAAATAATCTTCAGATGAACTGTTTTATTTAAAATAATTCCATAATTTTAATGTCAATATCTAATCCAGTGTTTTTATTATTAAGATATACAAATAAATATGTAAGTTCGCCCAATTTAAACAAAAAGAAAGATTTTAATATACGGTAAATTCATTACTCCTCGATCCAAAAAATTGCCCTAATTTTGTTTTTTATGAATCTGTTTCGAGACATACTTAAATCCTGTATAAGATGCTTTCAATGTCTGATTGAAATCGGGTATTTTCTCAGAAGAAGGGTCTGATAAATTTGACGGAACCTGCAAAAACGCCTGTTTTAGTTGAAATATTCAAAAAGTGTGAATTTGCAGAGCAATTAGGAAAAAGGAACATACCATATATGCAATTTCATTCGTTTTTGGTATAGGAACATTAAACGGTGCAACTACGAAGGCTGATAATATAAATGTAACATAGCAAAAAGAAATAACAATGAATGTAATAAAAGCTGTTTTAGCAAACAGTCCAGCTCCAAGAAGACATAACAGTAGCAGAACAAAGGAGATGAATACACAATACAGAAATTTCCAGCTGGCGCTGGATGGTGAACCTGGAATTGTAGATGCGTCTGTCATTGGTGCCAGCCAATCAACAAAATTAATATTTTTATTGAAATACAGTGGCATATCAATAAAATTATTCACTTTATAGATATAAACATTTTATTTTGATGCCATATTATGATCATTTTATTTTCAGTTTAAAATAGATTAATAGACGGCTTAGATCCACAACTTAAAATTAATTCATTATAAAATACAACCAGCTTCATATATCAAGAACAATGAAAAAACATACTCTCTTCACTAATATTGATTAATAAAGCTTCGGTAAATCCAGATACGTATAAGGCGCAAGAAAAAACATTGGCGGTATAAAAGAGTAATCCAATAGCACCACCAAACTCTGGTCCTAGTGATCTGCTTATCATATCTGAAAATAAAAAAATCTTTTCCAAGCTAATGGAAAAAAAAGGCAACAACTTACAGTAAACCCCGCCGCCTTCGATAGCACCATTTGAGGAAATAGCACAGAGTGAAAGAACAGTTAACATAACGATTGCATATGCAAGGAATAACTGCGCAATGGTCTGCAAGAAACCCAACTGACCAACAACAAAGCCTTAAATAAAATTCTTTACTCATAAGAAATTTCAGTTTTTAGCTACATTTGTCTTAAATGAAGATTAAATTTCCAAAAAATAAAGAAATGTTTACAGATAGTTTCTCATATTAAGTACAGCGTCATAAACAGGTGTATGAAAGTTAATAATACTAGTATACTAGATCAGTGAAGATATTCAAATTTCTAATATGCAAAGTAATTTCTATTGCGACTGAGAAATTTTTCAAATATTTTCCTGAAATCTCTCCGAAGATGTAATATTTTCTAAAACTTCAATCAAAGAAACTAACCCATCCGAAGAAATAACAAGACACTAAACATCGAAATCGCCACAGGTGCAAATACACCGGAAAGCGTAGATAATCCATTTGGTTTAGCAACATTTACGAAATCCACGGAATCTATAGAACGCGAATTTTCGAAAAAATAACAATCTTCAACTATTTATCCATGTATACAAGTAAAGATTTCATCATTCCCACTTTACAAAAGACTTACGAAGATAAGGTCTTTCCTCAGTATACATTTGTGTAGCTCCGTTATTTAATCTCGTATCTGGATCTAGAAATGTTTTATTTTATCTGACGGTTATTGCAACAGTAGCAAAACTGAAAGCGTAACTTAAAAAAAGTAGCATTTTGAAAAACCCTGGATTATAAATACTGCTTTAAATTAAACACGAAATGAACTTACGAAAGAATTATTCAGAGAAGATAAAATATGGTAACATCTTCTGTCTTCAAATTGTTATAATAATCCTTACATCATTTAAAAGAATCATTAGTTGCAAAACGATACCAATGCTAGTCCATATGCAAACTCTCAAGTACTCATAGTGGAATTTAATTAAATTTACTCAGTTTGAAATTTCGGAAGCGAAGAAAATTTTAATAAATATAAAAAAAGGTAAGAAATATTAAAAAGATTGAGTAAGATGATATATTTTTATATATCGAGTAGAATGTTAGAAAACTCATTAAATGAAGGAAAAGTTTGACATTTAAACTACAAGGAATGTAAGTTATAATTGATATCCCTGACTTATTATTGAAAACTGAAATAAAAACTATTACTCGGGTGATAAAAGATATCAAGAAAACAGATTTCTTCTTCTACTTGATGATGTATTTTTATGTACCAAAATTTACTGCAAATGATTAAATAAATGATTGCAAGATTCCTCTCTTATATATCGTGAGGCATTTGCAGGGATTCTTGATAATCCTGGTATTTCAGTACTACTGAGAATACCCAGGGAACAGCAAAATAATCTATACCCAGCATAAGTGGCGCTTTGTCAGGTTTTCTAGTTCCATCATTAATAGGAGATCCGTTTGCGTTTGTGAATGACTGTATTACAGATTCAGTTGTATCTCTTGGCAGTACGCCGCCGTATGACGTCGTTGCCAAGGTGTCATCACCATGGATTTGTATACGATCATCCATTCGTCTACAATGAACTTCATATGGAGAATTGATGAATTAAAGACTTTATTAGTTTTGAACTAAGTTTCAAATCGAAATTTCGTGTTTTGTACATTGTCAAAGATTTCACACCTATTCGTATAACTGTTCCCTAATTATAGAAACCCATGTCATATATGATATACATGCGCTTCCTGGAGATTTTTAGATGATCGCAGATATAAAAAAATTCAACGAAATATAAATATGGAACATGAGCACCCGCTTCCCTCGCAACCATAACATTTCCCTAGCAAATGTAAATTTCATCCACCAAAGGAATAGAGTCAGTTAAGGGGATTTATATGTTGCTTTATAGGTAAATATATGCGGGTGTCGCGGACATCAGAGTAGCAGCTCATTGAAGGTACAACGAATAATTATTCGTGGTTCACTTCATTACTGTAGATGGTACTTTTTTTTACTTTCCTCATGTCGTCCTTTAAGAGCACTTTAAAATTTCATGTTGGATTAGAAAGTGAAAGGTATGTGATATATGGAGTAGAAATTTCATAGAAATGATTGATTTGGAACTTACTTCGATAGCTCAGGGATCAGTAAGCTGAAGATGACAAGCTAAAAATAGCGTCAGATTGATATAATGCTATATATGTTTCAAAATAGTTGGTAAATCTATATGTGATGATGGATAAAGGAACTACAGAATCGGATAAGCAGTAAAGATTCGAAGACTGATAAAGAAATCGAAATATATCTCTGAAAAGGTTTGCTTGCAACAGTAAATAAAAACGAGGGGATGAAGAGAAACAGCTACTGGCTGCAATCATTGATTGCTGACTTACCACTTTTCTCGATGCAACGCCAATCACGGGGCGATCTCTTTTTCACGCAACATAACCGTGCAACGATGTCATATCCCATTTGCCACTCTTCTGCTCGCCGCTATATTGTGTCATCTTTCTCTCATTTTATTTTGAAAATACAATTTCATTTCTTTTTAGTAAAGCGGTACCTGACTCATGAAGGAAATTATTTGGGTGACCTGTATTTCTGGTGATCTGAAGATTTAAATTTTATTTCAAAGTTGATAAGGAATGTGATTAATGGAATATAATAATTAAAAGGGAAAATGGATATTAAGGCTACGTAAAAATTAGCTCTTTTTCATCGTTTGTACTACGATGCAATTATAATAGAACCTTTATCATACTGGGCGAAAGATGTTATCACATGTCATCTCTCACAATATTATTTTAAATCGTGATCATGGGGCCGATCATTCATTGAAAAGACTTCTAAGTACCTACCGGTGTTGTTCTCATTCTGTTTTGTTTCTGTTTTTAATAACATCTTCGTTAATTTTGTTTTCAGAGTTTTCGATAAGAGATCTTGGAATTCGTGATGTCTGATCAGCTGGACGGTAATGAGAAATATTGTCTGTTGTCATGCTGAGAATGCATGGTATTATCATAGCTTCAGCAAGGCTTGGTCGATAGATTTCGTTGCGTGTTAATTGTGCAGTGCAATACGTAGTTAGCAGATGCGGTTAACCTGTGGCCATATGGCCTCGACTTTTATCGAAACCGTAAATATTAATCTGGAGGATTTCTCTGAATCCTTTCTAACTTGTGCTACGTGCTTGTGCACCTACGATCAGGTAATTCATTTTGCCTTATTAGTAATCCTATATAATGATTTTTTTATCAAAAATATTACAGCATCGTCCATACTAAGAGTGCTATGATCATTGTGGGCATATATACATATATTTATAAAACCCAGATATACGTACGTCACAATAATGCTATGATTCTTGAAGCAGGTCATTAACAGTGAATCCATAAAAATCAAAATGCTTTGGTTAGAAGAATTTAGCACTAAACAGGGGAATCGGAAAGAAATTGCATGAAGCTGAAGTATATAATTACAGGAAGATCCTTTCCTTTTTCTTCAGGAGCGAAAGAAAGCGAAGCTTTTATCATGTTCTCATACGGTATGTCTAGAATGTTTGCTACGTATGGAGCAACTACCGCAGGTAATCCATGGAAATTAATGACTATTTCTAGGTTATAGTCGGGATGTGACAGATTTATATTGAAAAAATTGAAGTAAAATTCAGCATTATTCGAATATTAACTGTTTCATATTATTAGTCATAGGTATTTATTGCAAATGATTTGATAGTTAATGCATTTTATACTTTTTACGTATCCTTAGAAGAGTTAAATCAGTAAGATTACATTAAGTTAAACTTGAAAGGTAGGAATCATCTTAACTAGCTTTTAATTTTCATCACATTAATAAAAAAATGGATAATTAAAGAATTAGAACTCTGTAGCAATGTAAATGATGAAATTTTATTGAATTCAGCTGGGACTACAATACAAAGGACAGGAAATTCTTTATCGATAGTGGGTAAGAAATTCACCAAAGCAACTCATAACTGAAGATTTAGAAATTGACCGCCAAGATCATATTCCAAACAATTCAGTGCATCTACCTATACTCAATGTGTGTTTCCATAAAATAAATTACAGGTGATTGAAACAGGAATCATACGTTGTCCGCTCTGTCGTGAAATGATTACTTTACCATCTGGTGGTTCTAACACTTTTCCTTCTTCATTTCTCATTAACCAACTTCTTGATTTGATGCAGAAACAGCGCAAAGATGTTGTTCCCAACTGTTCAATACACCAGCAAGAGCAGCTGCTCTACTGTGAAGCATGCGATCTCGTTTTTTGTCAGCACTGTGATTCTCCTTCTACGTAAGTATTGGAAAACTTTCTCTTTCCTCGCGGTGTTGCTCATTATAAACACACTTCATACATGTGATTTTACCAAGTTTAAAAGTACGTCAGAGTATAATAGCAGTAAACGTTGATACATAAAATCTCTGTGTTTTATATTCTTCTGAATATTCAGAATATTCGAAAAATTTTTTCGATATAATTTTTAGGCGTAACTGCTCTGATCATACTGTGATTCCTTTTTCTATTGCAATAAAGCGCCTATCAGAAATCGTTGTATATAAAGCAAATCAATGTGTTGCAAGCTTAAATACAGCTGCAGCAAATGTAAAATGCGAGACTTTACAGCTGGATCGAAATGTTGATAGTGTTGTAGACGGACTAAATGCATCATTTCAAGTAAACAAATGAATTCATTACATTATTATTTTTTGCAGAAACTTTCTGAAAAGTAAGTACATTAAATGAAGAGGAAATTGAAGTAACGAAATTATCAAGTAATAAGAGTTCTTAAATTCATCAGTAAAACGGGATCATCTATATTTAGATTTTAATTTTCAGGAAATATGTCAGTTGGTGGAGAATCGACGCCGTCAATTAATTGATGCAGTTCGAATGATGAGAGACGAAAAACAGAAAGTATTGCGTGATCAAACAGAATTGATCGACTCATATCGTAAGAAGTAATAGTTTGTTTGTTTCTGTGATAAGAATTACTGTTTCGACTTATGCGTGAATGGGTTCCACCATATGAATTAATTTGTTTCTAATAACAACTTCGACTAGCTATTATATTTATTTCGCCACTGGCGAATGAAGACAGACGTTCGTAATGTTTTTCCAGACTGGAAAGAGAATTGGGAATTTGTCAAGTGGATGTACGTGAGATTGGAGCACGTACGAGACGTGTTATGGCAGCCACTGAGGAAGCACTTGCTTTGACGGAACCTCGAGAAAATGCTTTTTTAAAATTACACATGGATACCAAAAAGCTTCTCTTTGGTATGTCATTGTTTACTCAAAAGAATAATAATTGGTATGTTTAGCTTTTAAATATGAACGAAGTTTTAGAAATCGAAAAGTCACTTAGCCAGTTTGGTGCGGTTTCTGGCTCAACAACTTTCCCAGGTCATTGTACTATTGAGCTGTTGGATATATCTAGTGTGTGTACAGAAACCCACCTAATGTTGACTACATGTGATGTCAGTGGTAAACGCCGGAGTAGTGGTGGTGATCCAGTAAAAGTGGAAATTATCAAGGCAAGATTGAGGCAACAAAGCTCAGGTGAAAGTACCAATACTGAAAAGATTGAATTAATTGACGCAACAATAAAAGATGAAGAGGATGGAACGTATTCCATTTCTTTCAAGTAATTTTTCTTTTTTTATTATTTGTTTCTTGACATAATTTTGCTTGATTTTTTGTGAATTGAATTTTCAAAGGATCTCATTGTTACAGCCTTAAATCTACTGAACCATTAATTATGGATTTAACCTCCCAAAGGATTGTATTGCATAATCCTTTTAGTAATGAAGTTTTTAAATTCTTAAATTACTATTTTTTAGAGCTTACGAATCATGTGAATACTTGGTTGGGGTGACAATTTTTGGTCGGCCGGTAAAAAATAGTCCTTTTTCTGTGAATGTAAGTAGCCATCACTTTCCAAAATGGCATTTCGGATCTCGTGGTGCTGGAGCACTCCAATTAAATCAACCAGTAAAAGTATTTCAAGATTCACATGAACAAATTTATATTCTGGATACTGGAAATAATCGAAGTTGGTTTAAATCTTATTTTAAAAAATTTCAATGATTACCCTCAAACTGTTACTTGCAATGATATTTTTTGACGAATTCATTTTCAATTTTTTTAAGAAACAATACTTCAGTTCATCTTCCTCATCAAAATCGTTAAAATTTTTCTTCAGTAAAAGTTCTCAATGTAAACGGAGAATTTCTGAGAGATATTAAAAGTGAAGGAATCAAAGGTGGTAGTACTGTTGGTATGACAATTTTACCATCCGGTGATATTTTAACCTTAAATTGGAGAACTAAAGAACTCTGTAGATGTGATCCTTCTGGAGAGCTTCTTCAGGTACCTTTTTGCAGAAATAGTTTAATTTCGTTCTTATATTCTTTTCATTTCATCAACACTCTATACGGGCCTGACGTTAAGTAACATTTTCGGTGATATGGTAATCTGATTACAGACCATGAGTTTCACCGAATTTGCTGAACCTGTTGATCTTTGTGTCGATAGTCGTGGACGATACCTTATTGCCGATACTATGTGCATTAAGGTAATTTGACGTAACGAATATAGTTTTTATTGCTTAATGTTTAGATGACATTGAAAACGATAATTGCAACTGTGAGCTTACATTATTTTATTTGCCCACTAATTAACTCTTTCAAGTCAACTGCTATATTATTAATAAGAGTAGTTATCATTAACATTAATTTCAGGTATTCGTTTTTGACAGTGCATTCCGTCCACTGTTCAGCTTTAGTGTTACAACTCACACAGGCCCGAGTCCCATAACATGTGTTTGTGTAGGTCTCAATGATGATATTCTTGTAGGCACGTGCTCTGCATTACTATTATATGATGGAGGAGGTTTATTTTTTGTTTATTTGTTTTATATTTGTAAAATTTGCGTCACCTCATTCATCCAATTTAATTGTTTACCCTATTTAAACTACAGATGATGAAAAGGATATGGTTCTCCATATTAAAAGAATACTTCATGCTTCATATTCCAGCAGCAGTGGAACTTTACAAAATTTCATTTCCACTTTTACGTTTCTTTAATAGGGTGTTTTATGCGTGAAATATCATTGTGCTCAACTGCACACCCTGGTCGAATGATGGCTCTGGCCTGTTCCGTGTGTTCCCAAACGGGCAATATTGTTTCAGCCGTTGTAGATCCAAAGAAAAATCGCGCCTACCTCGTCGTTTGCCAGTATAAAGTAATTCATTTTAAGATTTATTTCATTCGAATTAAAAAAATACAAAAATAACGTAAGAATTTTCAAAAACAGCAAAAGAATCCAAACGTCGGCTTTGCTTTTCAGGGCAACTTTTTATTTTCAATGGACAGCTATGGATCACGCCTTAAACGTCCCTGTGGTATTTTTATTGCTTCTTCACTAAAGTGGAGTGGAATGTGTTTTGTAGCTGATTCAGCTACCCACTCCGTTAAGGCTTTTCATTATAAATAGTCTTTCTTTTGTATAAGAAAAACTACGTCTATGTTTTATCTTAAAGCTTTCCAAATCTCAACTGTCTCAGAATTTGTACCCACTGATGGAAGGACATGATTCTGAATCCTCTTTTCTGAGCTTGAAATGAAAATGAAATTTCGAAAAATGACCTTTTTTAAGCGATTTTAAGGGGAAACCGAGTTCTCTTAATGAAATATCTCTATTTCGGTCCTAAAACTCCCAATAATCCCTTGTCCTTTTTTCTACGCTGACTTGCTTACATGTTGCCATTTGTAAATAAAATTTTTGTAACCTCCCGATAGCAGAAAAAAATCATTGGTATCGTTCTTATTTGTTTTGGTAGATTCGATCGGAAGATACGACCGCAAAAAAACCTAGAAATCTTATCTCTTCTTTTTTGTATCAGTGCCTTTAGCACTTTAACGGTAGAAATTACATATTTGAGTCGGAATGTTGGTTCATATGAAAATAAATCTTTGAAACCTAAGTATTAGCTTCTACCGCCGACGTCCCTGGTTTTTAAAAATCATATAGACCATAACCAATTTGAGCGCAAAGTTTTAGTTTGAATATTTCTTGAGAATCCATAAAAACTAGAACCTAGCTTTTAGGTCAAAAAATATAGAAGATTGAGTTGAGGTAAAAAAGGGCAAAGCTGGTTGAAGAGCTTTCCAAATGCAAACTTAGTTAACATTTATTTTGAAAAAGCAAATCATCGCGAAGCTGCAGCTTTTTTGCGTGAAATAGTTATTATAAATGTTACAAGCAATTACAATCATTGTCCTGTTTTCTTCGGATAGCTGACTTTCGGCGAACAACTTTTTAAATTCAATAACTTTTTACTTTATATTTAATGCCCTGAATATAATGTGAGGAATCGTTTAGAAACTTTGGAGACGCCTGCTTTTAAAACTTCGAAAATTTTTAGGCTTTCAGTTATGCAACATCAGTCACACGACTAGAATCTTTCACAGCAAAGAAACATATTTTCTAACGAGTCTTAGTATGACACTATATTATTATATTATATTATTAAAAAGGCTCTTCTAATAAAACAATTACACGTAATAAGAACAAGACAAATTTTGCAGTTTGCTGTTAAGAAAAACAATTCGTTTTGTCTACTAATGAGTAATTAAATAAGGTGAAACATTCCAGAATACAAACAGCAAAATACTCCGTCAAAAATTAACCCACGATGAGCTGTTTCTCAACGAGGTCATTAGTAAAAGAATTATCAATGCTACGAATTTGAGAACAAACTGTATGGAAAAGAAATAAAATGTAAACAACTTTGTTAATAGTGAATTCCAGTTAGTTCTAGTTTCACAGATAGTGATAAATTCAGTTCCACTTTGCTAATGATGATAAGTGCAGCTCACCAAACAAAAAGGAAAAAACATACGTTGTTTTGAACATAGAGAGACGTTGCAACCTTCTTGAGCAAAGATTCTGGGCAGAAAAAAGTGAAAGCAGTGGAACTAAAAAATTATAACTCGGTCTTTAGAGCCTTTGATTTATAATAATTGAATGTTTTTGCCAATGACTGTTTAATTTGGTGAACACAAGCGTTACTATAGATGTAGAGCAGCTTTGCAAACGAAATCGGATCACCATTCGCCAGAGAACCCATCCCTATCCAAGCAGTACTTAAAGGTACAGCACCGCGTCCATAGCATGCCATATACGAATCCGGTGCAAATTCATATGTATATCGTTCAAACTCACCATGGCGAAAGTTTTGACCTAGATTAAATGATGAAATGAGATGTCTAAAGGCAATATTTTAGGAATCTATGACTGTGATGACTAGAACTTTCGTTTAAATGAAGTATTTTCATTATCTTAGAACAAATATTAGATATTATAAACAGAATTAATATGAATTAAGACGATCTATTAACGCCCCAACAATGAATTATAATCGAGGTATGATAACCAACCAGGTTCAAACTTTTCCAGATTGCCACCATGAGCGCTTTGAGCAGTACGTACTACTTCGCCGCTCAGAACCGTACACGTACTATTAACCCAGTGCCACCCTAAAAGAATCGGAGATGATTTCAGATATGCAACAACAGACAAATCCATTTATAAGATTGATAAAATGATTTAGATAAAGTATCATCAACTTATAAATATATAAAGCTGTTCCGGGTTTTTAGATTCTTCATTAATTTATGCATATATTAAAATGTCATTACCACAGCAGTATTCAATTATTCTTATAATTTTTCCTTTATACTTCACACATCGTTTATATGACTTAAATTAATTGATTTGTAGGACAGAATAATGCTCCTTTTTTATCTCCTATTTCAATTTTATCATTCTGCAAACAAGAATATAGTTCTAAGCTAATACTGGAAAAAAATCAGCAAAAGAAATTTACCAGCAAAACCGGCTGTTCGGTACGGTGCATAGAAAACAATGATAAATTCGGTAATGGATGCATAAAGAATGCTCGCTTGTAAATTTAAACCACCACCATAAATAGCTTCCCAATCGCTGTCAATGATTTGTAATGGATAAGAACGACGTAAATCATTTCGTAATTTATTTACACTTGAAATCCCATTACTTCCTATTACGGAGAAATAATTTAATAACGACATGACTTACTAAAAAAAACTTGAACTTGGCAAAAACTTCATGAAAACTAATTGGAAAAATGTTGAGATTGAATAAATAAGAATAGTGTAAGAATAGCCAACTTCTTAATATACTAACAATCCAGACCGTCAATCTTAACTTTCATACTCTAGTGCTCCCTTCTATGTCCACCTCATTGAAGCAACTACAGAGAAAACTGTAAAATGCATGATGGGAATAAAGAGAGATAGACTAATGAAACTTCTTTTATTTTTAAACTTCAAAATAGCTCAAAAGTCAAAGCAAAATGAATACCGCGTAGTGCAACACAAGCTTGTCGGAAAACCTTCGGTGAAATGGAATATGACTTCCAATGTAACACGTACTGTACCACGCTGTACACTACAAGTGCGAAGATAACATAACGAACTATACGAGTGAATACAAAAGCCATCGTCGTTAAGATGTTATTTGTATATTTCCCTAATCTGAAATGTAATCTCTTCAGATACGTCAAAGATACCACGTAATACATGCGCCGATTAGGACTACAGCCTCTCTCCTCACTGCACTAGCCCCTGTCGTAACATACTGAAGCAATCAGTCCAATAGCCCATGCAAATCAAGCGAACGAGAAAACTGACGCGCGTTGAAACAATACCGTATCTATAGATATCACCATAATGCTGGAAATCTGCGATAAATTTGCCACCTGAAGGTTTATCATCAGAAGATGATGTTGAATATTGCATGGCTTCTTGGGTGTATTTTAGTTTAGCTTTTCATTCAAAAAGTTTCCAAATCACAAATGACCTTCTGCTGGAAAGATAAATAGTTGAAGGTATTTGATACTTGGAAAAGCATGAAGTTTTAATCAGAAAACGTCGTTCATTTTTACAGCATGCTGAACAAGAGCTAAGGAATAGTAGTAAAAGTTGGTTGAGATGTACTAAAATATGCGACTAAATTCGGGAGAGAAAGAAACTTTCACAACTTTCTTTTATGATTTTGTTACATCATCGGTCATGCTATTTGCAACCATCCCACAGCATCTAGCCATTGATTGTCATAATTTGAAAAACAATCAATTATGAATCTAATCATCTTATATCGCCAGTGATTCTCGATTCACTGCAGAGGTCAAGTTGATGTACTAGTATTTTTCTTTTCTAAAAGCGCCAATTACTTTTAATGATACGATGCAACGATAATTGTTATTAAGT